>MU756997.1:51442-85469 GCA_026770625.1 Nicotiana glauca
AAAAACTATCGAGATAAGCTCAGAGACCTTTTCAGAGTCTCATGAGAAGCATACAAACACAATAGCAAGTAGAACATATGAACCAGTACAGGAAACAAGTTTCAAGAAAGCTTGAAAATTAAATGAGTTCAGGTAGTGTAAACTTAAAGAAACAGTCGATAAAACACATCTAGAAAGAATCCAGGCGAAGTTCGATAAAGGCAAATAAAGGATCAAAACTCAGTAGGAAAATACAGTAGAGGAACACATAAGATAGACATGGGAGAGCATGGTGAAAAACCAGTATGAGATAGAATGGAGAATAATAAAATAAATTTCATAGCAAGGCAAATATAAGAATACACGAAAAGGATGTGAGTTAGAAAAGAGCTAGTAAGAACATAGCAGGGATCGATTTACACCAAGAAAAAGAAAAGAAGAAGAGTTAGAAACATTTTAAGAACTTTCGAGAAACCCTAATAAAAAAGAAGTGCTTTTTTAAAAGAAAATCGGAAAAAAGGTTTAAGAAACTTAAGCAACAATGAAAACATGTAACAGATCTAAAATAATTGGAGAGAACCTCGATATTTAGGGTTCCAGTTGAACCCTAGAGATGAGAAAGGCTTCGAAAATACCCGATCTAAGTCGGATAATGTCATAAACAGGCTCAAAAGACTAAGAGCCACTGGAGCAAGGCCGGAGGTGGCCGAAATCTTCAAATTAGTGAAAGCCTGGGTGAAGAACCTCGAGGTCTGGCCTCGATCCTTCGAACAACAGGCATGCATGAGCCATAGCAGGTGGGTATAGGCTGTCCATGGCCTGAGAAGCCATGGACGCCGGTGAAAACATGGTGGAACAAGGTAGGGGAGGCTAGGGTTCCGGGGAGCCTTGAGAGAATTTGGGAGTTCAAGGGTGGCTGAAGGAGGAAAATGAATTAGGGTTAGGGGTCGTCTGTGAATTAAAAAGGAAATAATCAATCTGAGCCGTTGATCTTCCAGATCAATGGCTAAGATTAAGGAGGGGGGGATCCGGTCAGTTTTTTATGGATTGGGTCGGTTTAAAATTTGGTCTGGTTGCGACTGGGCTCAATTGTGGTTAAAATTGAAATTGCAAAGGGGTTATAATTGAAATGGACGAGGCTAAATGTTAAACAGCCATTTCTTCCCTTTTTATTTTAAAAATAGTTAAAATAATTTCCAAAACCAGTTAAAGTATTAAATTGATTAATAATCATATAAATATTAATTAAAAGTACTGGGAGCAATTTTGTAATTGCAAAATACTGTTAATCGAAAAATAGGCTATAATTGCAATTATAGCAATTTAGCCTTTAAAATACCAAATAAATTTTATAAAAATATACAAAAAATCATATTATTTATATCTTGGTGTAAATATGAAATAAAAATAAACTATTCATCAAAAAATGATAGTCCAGAAATAAGTATTGAATTTTGTACTATTAAAATAGACAACAAATTGATTTTAAAAACCTTTAAAATAAGGGAAAGATACCAAAACTCTTTGGCATGCTTATATATGCATGTACATACTATTTTGAGAACATTTTGAGTATATAAAATACATAGGGAAAAATTGAGTATCAACAACTGCCCCTCTTTACCCGGGAAGGATGAAAGAGTTATCGGGTAAAGATATGATGTCCAATTTTGACCGAGAGAGACGACTTGCAAAGGTTTTGACCGAGCTCTAGTTTCTGAGCTGCCTACATATCCCTGGTTTTACAGGAATCAGGTCATATGTAGTTCGGGGTACATCGACGGAGTATGCCGATGGAGGTTTTTGAAGAGACGGGCGCAATATTTAGGTTAGGAAGGGTGGTCAGGGACTGATGGGTTGCGAGAACTGGAGCGAGATCGCTCCTACTGTAATGGCCATTGCCAGCTGATGTACCTGCAATTTAGTAATACAAGCATATCGTGCAGAATTTAAACGCGATGCAAGTTCTCGTTGGACCATGAATGCTATCTTTGGACGGTTAGGATGACGTCCTCAGACCATGATGTCCTGGGCCGTGAAGCGCATCATAAAGGATTTGCAGGCTATAAAATAATGTTCTCGGGCTATGATGATGGTGCCTCCGAACCATGATGCCTTTGAATAATGATGTGCAGAATATAAAGCGGGATCCTTGGGTCATGGCATGGCGTTCTCGGGCTATGAAAATGGTGCTTCCGAACAATGACACCCATGGACGGTTTGGCGGTATTTCAGCCCATGAAATGCAAGATTTGGCCGTATTTCAGCTGATGCAGAGCATAAATATAAATGGCGATCTTTCAGCCGACATAGGGATTTAAATAAAGTTGGCGATATTTCAGCTATGTAGGATTAAATAAAGTTGGCGATATTTTAGCCGGCAAAAATTTAAATATAAATGGTGATATTTCAACCGATATAGAGATTTAAATGAAGTTGGCGATATTTTAGCCATGCAAGATTTAAATAAAACTGGCGATCTTTCAGCCGACGTAAAGATTTAAATATAAATGGCGATCTTTTAGCCAATATAGAGATTTAAATGAAGTTGGCGATATTTCAACCATGCAGGATAGAGACAGTGCTTAGTCTCTGAAGGCAGAAAGGTAGCCTTATGAAATGCAAGAAAATGCAGGATGGAGACAATGCTTAGTCTCAGAAGGTAGAAAAGTAGCCTTATGCAATGCAAGAAAATGCAGGATGGAGACAGTGCTTAGTCTCGGAAGGCAGAAAGGTAGCCTTATGAAATGCAAGAAAATGCAGGATGGAGACAGTGCTTAGTCTCGGAAGGCAGAAAGGTAGCCTTATGCAATGCAAAAAAAATACAGATGGAGACAATGCTTAGTCTCTGAAGGCAGAAAGGTAGCCTTATACAATGCAAGAAAATACAGATGGATACAATGCTTAGTCTCGGAAGGTAGAAAAGTAGCCTTATGCAATGCAAGAAAATGCAGATGGAGACAATGCTTAGGCTCGGAAGGCAGAAAAGTAGCCTTATGCAATGCAAGAATGTACATGGAGACAATGATTAGTCTCGGAAGGCAGAAAGGTAGCCTTATGAAATGCAAGAAAATGCAGATGGAGACAATGCTTAGTCTCGGAAGGCAGAAAGGTAGCTTTATGCAATGCAAGAAAATGCAGATAGAGACAATGCTTAGTCTCGGAAGGCAGAAAAGTAGCCTTATGCAATGCAAGAATAAAGGTGAAGAGTAACGAAATCTCTTAGTTGATAGATGATAGCTGATAATTGATTGTCCTTGTGGTTGCGGGGGATGTTGTGTGCGAATAGCGCTTGAAAATGGGTGATGATCCTCAGAATTGTATTCCTGAAAAGTGTGAGTTTGTAATCGTATCCGATGATTCTATATTTTTGGGGTGCATGCATTCAAAGAAAGATTGTGAGTTTTGTCAAGGAGGGAAGGTTAGTTCGTCTTCCCGGTGACTGCGATCGTCCTACTCGGCTCGTTTTCATTGGGGTTAGCATCGCTAAACAAAGCAATTTGATAGTAGCCATGCATGATTTAGTAAAATATGATGTAAATAAATAATAGATAACAAACAAAATGATTTTCTTTTTAGAAGAACCGACGGCTGTGACGTGGTTCAAGATATTGCAACCTCTTTTGCTCCGAAATTTTGAGGGTCCTCCTTAAAATTCTTCCCCAGTTTACCGGGCTGGTGCCTCTGATGGTTGCGTGCGACGAATGGCTGAAAGTTGACTTCGAAATTCTGAGGGTCCTCCTCAAAATCCTGCCCCAGTTTCCAATGTCGAGGGGAAATAAAAATTTTGTTGAATTGTGACCGAACCCATAGGGCTGCCTACGTATCCCCTCAATAGGAATCAGGTCAGGCGTAGTCCAAATACATCATATAGGAAAGCATAAAGATTACACATAGTAACGCTTCACTGCATCTGTGTAAGGCTCCGTGAAATCCCTACTCGAAAACCCGGATCCCATGGTGCCAAGTTAGGAACATGTGTTAACAATTCATCGCGGACCTTTTTGGATTGAATAATGCATTAAAAAGTCAAGAATAAGTTTCCAGAAAAATATAAGAAATGCGGTCCAGAATGCGATTGCAAATCAGGTATGCGGACCGCATATCTGCCGCGGAGTTAGTCAGAATGTTGGTTAAAATTGAAGTCAGCTATGCGGTCGCATAATCGAAATGCAGACCGTATAGTCGTCGCATATTTTCCTTTGAATTTTGTGAGGGTCAGTTATGCGGTACACTTTGCGACTGTAGAACGTGAATGTGGACCGCATTCCTGCCACAAACTCAGTCAAAGTGTCCAGTTTCTGGGGAGCATTTTGCGGTGCATTATGCGGACCGCATGTTTACTCTGCGATCGAATATTTGACTCGGAGATCCAATTTTCTAATTTTTAACCCGACCTCCTTATCGATATATCCGGTGTTATATCTTATTTTAAGCATTCTTCTGAGCATTTCTAGAGGGAGAGAGAGGGTTTTTAGAGAGGGAAAGTCTCACCATCAAATTACTCCATAAGATATGGCTAAATCCTTGAATAATATCAAGTGAAGACCCCTAGACCTTCATCTCAAGAGGTAAGACTTCATCACCCCAACTCTTATTTGTTTTATTCTCAGATATAATGGGTCACTAGTGAGGTGATTCATGGGTATAACAATGGATTCCTTGCATACATATCAAACTTTAGAGTAGTGGGAGGTGGTGAATTAAAGAGGGGTACAAAATGATATAAATTGCTCTCAAAAAGGGGCCTAAGATCACATTGCACCTCTAGGGTTTGTCAATATGCTTGAACCAAGCTAGAGTCTCAATCTCATCTCTAATTCTCGATTTAATTTGTAATTCTTACTCAATAGATCGAAGTGCTAAGAGTTCCGGAAATTTGTAAAAGAGTAAGGAAAGCTTTATTAAGGTATGTATGGCTAAAACCCATTTTATTAGAAATTGAGCGCTGTTGTCATTTACGAAAGTATGCTAAGAGTTGAATTGGTTAGTGTATTGATTGTTATTATGCATTGATTTGCATATGTCTATACATGTTCGTGAAGGATGTGCCTCAATGTGAATAATGCACCATTCTTGATAATTAGAGAAGCATGAAAAAGTACAGTTATGTGTTGAAATACTTGGGCTATAAGCCAACATCAAAACAAAGAATTATTCATGCTAGCTATGTGCTCACTTACCTGTGATTGCAACTTGAATTATCTTTGATATATGTGTCTATGATCACAACTTGTAAAACGAATATTGAAAAGGGAAAACGATGTGATGATGGTGGCCATGAGTGCCCAGGAATTGTTATGATATGTGTGGAATAAAGATTTGAAGGTGTTGACTAATGAGAATGGAGTAATGCCTCCAATGAGGTGACCTAGCCGATCGGGTCGTGATCGGACACCATGCCGCACACATGGTGGTAATGTGCTGATATTGAATTCCGGATAAGGGAAATGAAATATTGATTGAGAGTAATGCCTCCAATGAGGTGACCTAGCCGGTCGGGTCGTGACCGGACTCCGCTCGAGATGGCGGTGGTATTGAGAACAGTGGTGAACATGTGACAGAAATGCCCTAATCTATGTTTTGGAAATTGTATGAAAGATTATATGAATTGCATCTTTGATTTACCCATATTGTTTACTTGTACCTGTTTGATAGTTCTTTCTAGTAAAATGGTGTTTAGTTATACATACCAGTACAATTCAAATGTACTGACGTCCCTTTTGCTAGGGGCTCTACATTCGTATTATGATTGTAGGTGGCTCCATAGCGGATAGTGCCGATCGTGTGTACGGAGCATTTTTCTACTTGAAGTCTCGGTGAGCCCCTTTTTCTTCCATGGGGCTATATGGTGTATCTTTTGTTATTACAGCTTTCCACTTTTGAGGTATAGCCGGAGCCTTGTTGCCGGCATAGTTACGCTTATCTGTTGTATCCTTAGAGGCTCCACAGACACTAGTGCGGGTTATGCACGGGTGTTCAGGGAGTCCACTATCTATGTTGTAATCCTAAACTTGTGATCTCCATAAACTGTAACTCTAATAGAATCCCTGAAGCTAGCTTATGTACGGTAAATCTTTGTGATATGAAATGAACCAATGATGTAGTATGCACCATGTATTCTCGTCTAAATTAATGAAAGGCATGGGTTTCGTATTCATATTGATTTGGGGTAGAAAGTTTTCGGTAAGGCTTGCTCAGTCGGATTCACTTGATTGAGCGCCGGTCGCGCCTCCAGAGGTTGGGGCGTGACAATCTGAGTTGATTAGCTTTGGCCAGACTTCTCCATCCATTTCTACGAGTATGAGGGATCCTCTGGTTAGAACCCGGTGAACCATGTACGAACCTTGCCAATTAGGAGAGAACTTTCCTTTGGCTTCGTCTTGGTGCGGAAAAATCTTCTTCAGTATTAACTGCCCTGGCGTGAACTATCTTGGCCTGACTCTCTTATTGAAGGCTCTGGTCATTCTATTTTGATAAAGCTGACCATGGCAAACTGCATTAAGTCTTTTCCTGTCTATAAGGGCTAATTGCTCATAGCGACTCTTTACCCATTCTAAATCTTCAAGTTCTACTTCCTGCATAATTCTCAAGGAGGGAAACTCTACTTCGGCTGGGATGACTGCCTCGGTGCCGTAAACCAACATATAAAGATTCACCCCAGTTGATGTACGGACGGTGGTACGGTATCCCAATAGAGCAAATGATAGCTTCTCATGCCAATGCTTGTGTTTTTCTATCATTTTCCTTAGTATCTTTTTGATGTTCTTGTTGGCTGCTTCTACAGCTCCATTCATCTGAGGTCTATAGGCTGTAGAATTCTTGTGCTTGATCATGAAGGTTTCACACATTACTTTCATCAGGTCGCTGTTGAGGTTGGAACTATTATCAGTGATATTTGACTCTGGGATGCCGAATCGGCAAATGATACAATCACGGACAATGTCTGCCACGACCTTCTTGGTCACTGCCTTATACGATACTGCTTCAACTCATTTGGTGAAGTAATCAATTGCCACTAGAATGAACCTGTGTCCGTTTGACGTGGAAGGCTCGATAGGTCCGATGACATCCATTCCCCAAGCGACGAACGGCCATGGTGAGCTTGTTGCATTGAGCTTGTTAGGAGGCACCTTTATCATGTCTGCATAGATTTGGCAACGATGACATTTTCGAACATACTGGATGCAGTCTGTCTCCATAGTCATCCAGAAATAACCAACTTGGAGTATTTTCTTGGCTAAGACAAAACCATTCATATGCGGACCATAGGTCCTTGCATGAACTTCTTCCAACAACCTGGATGCTTCCTTTACTTCGACACATCTTAGTTGTCCCAAATCGGGAGTCCTCCTATACAGGATTCCTCCACTGTGAAAGAGGTGATTGGATAACCTCTGTAGTGTGAGCTTTTGAGTAGTGTTTGCAAGTTTTGGATACTCTCTTGTTGATAGATACTTCTTAATGTCGTGAAACCATGGTTTTCCATTTGCTTCTTCCTCGAGATGAGCACAGTAGGCAGGTTAATCCTAGATTTTTACTGGGATGGGATCAATGAAGTTCTTATTCGGATGTTGAATCATGGATGATAGTATGGCCAATGCATCGGCGAACTCATTCTGTACTCTGGGAACATGCCGAAATTCTGTCTTTGTAAACCTCTTCCTCAATTCTTGTACGTGATGCAAATATGGGAGTATCTTGGAGTTCTTAGTTGCCCATTCTTCCTGAACCTGATATATGAGCAAGTCGGAATCCCCAGTCACTAGTAACTCCTGAATGTTCATGTCAATGGCTAGCTTGAGCCCTAAGATGCAGGCTTCGTACTCGGCCGTGTTATTGGTGCAAGGGAACCTGAGTTTGGCGGACACCAGATAATGCTGACCTATTTCTGATACTAGAACTGCTCCTATTCCAACTCCTTTAAAGTTTGCCGCTCCATTGAAAAACATTCACCTGCCATCATATGATTCTGCGATGTCTTCTCCTATTAAAGAAACCTCCTCATCGGGAAAATACATCTTTAGAGGCTCGTATTCTCCGCCTACGGGGTTTTCAGCAAGATGATCGGCTAGTGCCTGTCCTTTAATTGCTTTTTGAGTCACGTAGACGATATCAACATCACTTAGTAGGATTTGCAATTTGGCTAGCTTGCCCATGGGCATGGGCTTCTGAAAGATGTACTTCAGTGGATCCATCCTTGATATGAGATAAGTAGTATAGGCACAAAAATAATGCCTCAACTTCTGAGCTACCCAAGTCAGAGCAAAACAGGTGCGTTCTAGCAGGAAATACCGGGCCTCGTACGGGGTGAACTTCTTGCTGAGATAGTTGATGGCTTGCTCCTTTCTCCCCATTTCATTATGTTGTCCTAAAACACAGCCGAACGCTCCATCCAGTACTGCAAGGTAGAGCAATAGCGGTCTACCTAGTTCGGGCGGGACTAGGACTGGCGGCGTTGACAGGTATTCCTTGATTATGTCGAAGGCCTTTTGACAATCATCAGTCCATTTAGGGGCAGCGTCCTTCTTCAACATCTTAAAGATTGGTTCACAAATGACAGTGGACTGGGCTATGAACCGGCTGATGTAGTTGAGTCTCCCCAAGAAACTCATAACCTCTTTCTTGTTCTTTGGAGGTGGTAATTCTTGAATGGCTTTGACCTTTGATGGATCGAGTTCTATTCCCCGTCGACTTATGATGAACCCAAGCAGTTTTTCGGCTGGAACCCCGAATGCACACTTGGCGGGATTCAGTTTCAAGTTATACCTTCTCAATCTGTTGAAGAACTTTCTTAAATCCTCTATATGGTCAGTGGCTTTCTTGGATTTAATGATGACATCATCTACATACACCTCGATCTCTCTGTGTATCATGTCATGGAAAATAGTAGTCATGGCCCTCATGTAGGTGGCCCCAACATTCTTTAATCCAAATGGCATTATCTTGTAACAATACATTCCCCATGACGTAATGAAAGTTGTTTTCTCCACGTCTTCTTCGTCCATCTATATTTTATGGTACCTAGCAAAACAATCGATGAATGACTACAGCTCGTGTTTGGCACAGTTTTCGATCAGGATGTGTATGTTTGGTAATGGGAAGTCATCTTTTGGACTGGACCGGTTGAGGTCCCGGTAGTAGGCACAGACTCTGACCTTCCCGTCCTTCTTTGTCACTGGCACAATGTTGGCTAACCATGTCAGGTACTCCACTACCTTAAGGACCTTGTCTTTGACTTGCTTGGTGACTTCTTCCTTGATTTTCAGACTCATGTCTGGCTCAAACTTTCTGAGCTTCTGCTTTACTGGCAGACACATCAAATATGTTGGCAGTTTGCGAGCTACAATAGATGTACTGAGACCGGTCATATCATCATATGACCAGGCAAATATGTCCTTATATTCTTTCAAGAACTCCGTGTACTCTTCCTTTTCTGATGGTGACAGGGGAACACCGATGCGTGTTTCCTTGACATTCTCTGTATCCCCTAAGTTGACAATCTCAGTTTCGTTTAAGTTAGACTTAGGCCTATTCTCAAAGTCTTCGACCTCTTTAATGACCTCTTCTGGTATCTCATCCTCTTCTAAGTCTATATCCGTTTGTTGTGTTATCTCGTCGCATGTCACATTCACCGGTTCATCAAGATAAGTAATAGTAATGCTGTGTAAAAGTAAAATAAATGATAGAGAAAAAAATAAGAGCAAGACATATATAAGAAATTGAAATGCTTTGATAAATTCCAAAATTGTTTTGAACATCGGGGATCTTTTCAAAATTTAAAGATAATACTGAAGGGAAATCAACTAGCGAAAAGTAAAAGATAATGCATAATGCTTTGTTCAGCCTTGCTACCCCAAAGCTCTATGGGCCTTGGTGGTTCTGAAGGACCAATTGTTGAGGTGCTCCCCTCGGCTCACCTCCTGTATGGAAGGGCCTTTCTCCCCTTCCTCCTCGAGAATGATGTGACAGTCCATATCGTCATCTTCCAAAAACAGGTTCTTCATTGAGGCCAATGTTTCATCTTCCTCTGACCCATATAAGATGTCTGCCGGCTGGAAAGTCTGCTCCAGATGTGGTATCGGGTGCTCCAGTAGATAGTAAGGGCCGCGCTATGGTGGCGACCAGTTCCTTAATTCTTGCTATGTGTATCCATAACCTAACCCGAAAGCGGTGCCATGCTTCTTCAGTTTGATAGGCTTGGTGATTCCCTGGAGGTTCTTGCTGAGCCCTTTGCCAGGTTCATACCCACTTCAGTTTAGTATACTCTCTATCTTGTTATCTCACCATTTATCTTTGTCCACGGCATTGACTCGCTCAATCTGGTGGTAGGTTTCTCCTCCTATTTTCCTTCTTCCTTCAATTGCTAGGATGGTTTGACGACCGTATATGGGGTTACTCCCGTCACCATGAATAATCACCTCTTAGTGATTCCACTCGAACTTCACTGCTTGGTGAAGGGTTGAGGCTACGGCTCCAGCGGCGTGGATCCAAGGTCGTCCTAGTAGTAAGTTGTAGGATGCTGGGATGTCTATTACTTGAAAATCAACATCGAACCAAGTTGGCCCCATTTGCAAACATAAACTGATTTCCCCAATAGTGGACCTTTGGGAGCCATCAAAAGCTTTGACGTTGATAGCCCCATCCTTGATTTCATGCAGACTCTTCCCTAATGTTCTGAGGGTCACCAGTGGACAAATATTGAGGCTGGACCCTCAGTCAATCAAAGTCCTGGTGATGAAATAGTCCTCACATTGCACAGTGATGTGCAACGCTTTGTTGTGGCCTAAACCTTCAGGGGGCAACTTATCCTCATGGAAAGTAATTTTATGACTCTCTAATACCTGCCCAACCATGTTTGCCATCTCTCCTCCAGTTATATTGCTGGGTATGTATGCCTCGCTCAGTATCTTCATCAGGGCGTTCTTGTGTGTCTTGGAGCTTTGCAGTAGAGCTAAAATGGAGATCTGTGCTGGTGTTTTGTTTAATTGGTCGACAACTGAGTATTCTTTTGCCTGTATCTTCCACCAGAGATTATCGGGCCCAGTTTCAATAGGTCGTCCAGAGGCCTGCTTACTTGATTCAACTAAGTGCTCCGGAGTATAAATTCTGCCAGTCCTGGTCATACCCTGCACTGCAATTTCTTCTCCAGACCTAGTCTTTCCCTTCCTTCTTGCCTCAGCGGTGTAATCCCAAGGAATAGCCTGTGTATAGAATGGTGTTATAGCTGACATTGCCACAAGAATGGGCACTCTCGTTTTGGGAGGTACCACAGCAATTTCGAATGGTGCAGGTGCTTTTGGAGACCCAAACTCCACCTCAATTGGCTCTACAGCATCGTAAGTTCTGCGAGCACTTTAAACGAATTACTACTGATTTTAATGATGAGTGGGCAATTTCAGATTTTCATCGATTACTCCTATAGGCATGCTTTCTAGGTGTTACGAATTTTGTTATGCAGAGATCTTCTAAGCAGGTCATTGATATGATCGGTTTATTTTAGGTCCTATAAGTGGAATTGCCTGATGACAGATGCACGTGCAAAAATGCAGGAAAAATCCTACAGGCATATTATCTACGTGATGTGCCGAATTTTAGCAGTGATTATTGAGATGGTATATATTGCGAAGTGCAGAAAACCTATGAGCATGGTATCTATGTGAAGAATGAAACATTTTAAAGTATTAATCCTATAGACATGTTTTCTATGTGAAAATGCAGAATTGAGAGAATATACACCCTATAGGCATGGTATCTACGAGAAAAATGCAGAATTGAGAAAATATACACCCTATAGGCATGGTATCTACGTGAAGAATGCATCATTGAGAAAATATACACTATATAGGCATGGTATCTACGTGAAAATGCAGAATTGAGAAAATATACACCATATAGGCATGGTATCTACCCCTTTGGCATGCATTCTATCCCATCCTTTTTCACTATACCCCAGTAGTTATTACAAGGTTCATTACAAAGCTTATGACAGACCAAGTGAATCAAAAGAATAAATGAAAATACATCAGCGATTACATCTACATCTAATCGGCCTAATCCAGACTCAAAGTCTAATAATATGAGATAAACAAACTTCCAGGATCAGATTTTTCAAAGCCTTTCTCTTATTTGGGATGTGTCAAAGTTCCAAGGAACTTCAACAGTTCCAGGCAGTGCTTACACCCCAAATATTATTACAGAACAGATTATAGTGCAGTGTGGAAGGGCCAGCCCTCAAGTGTCCAAGTTCAAAGGGAACTCAAGGTCCCAAGGCAAGGCTCACAAGAGGGGGGCAGGACTTAAGGGTTTAGAAGTAAGAGTAAGTGCAATGAAAAGGAATTAGGGGGGAGCCAGGGCAGGCTGGTGGTCATGCCTAGCACCTGGGCTGCTGGCACACCCCTGACCAGCTTGTCAGCTTAAAAATTAGAGAGTTAGGACCCTTTGAGGGTCAGGTTCAGCCATGGACAACAATTTAGAGGCTGCCAGGCTATACCTTAACTCTATACACATAAGGGAATGGGGGTATGGGAGATTGAAAGAGGCTAGGATCCAAAGGACCCAGTCTTAATCCATGACAACAACTTTGTATATTGCCATGTCTTAAACTACAGCCCAAGCACATAAAAGGGAATGGGGATAGGGATTCATTGCAGTAACAGATAGCCAAACATAAGTATTTATTTTAAAACTGAACTCTATAAAGCAGTAAATTAGGCATGGGCATAAAAGCTTGTAAGTAAACACATTGGATTTTGATGCTTGAATCAAAAGTAGGACATACCAGTTCAGAAGAGCAAGTAGGAAGAAACAGTAGATTTAGGGAAGCCAAATTGCAATCAAGAAGCAAGAGTGTAAGTTTTAGAAGAGAGTTGTGATGATTAAAATCGTGTGTGTGTTAATGAAAGAGCAGGGTATTTATAATTGCAAATACGTGTAGCAAATAAGGCAAGAATCATAGTTTAGTAATCATTAAGGAAGTATGTACCAATTAAAATCAATCAGCCTATACAATTCCTTTAATTAAGGAGTCCAAATTCAAACGGTAATGGGCAGAAGTTATTTAAGGAAGGAAATCAAGTAAATACCTCGTGCAAGGTAGACAAATAAGGGTAAATACATGGTGGTACTTGATTTGTAAAACAAGGAAACGGAATTAGTAAAATAACCAGTAAAGAATCCCATTGAAAGCCTTGCTCGAGTCAGAAAAGAGGTAAAAGGAAAGTTTTTATTTAGGGAAAAATCAGTAACAATCAAATAAGCAACATTAAAGGAATTCAGAATCAATTAACAGTTGGCAAGACCTTTGAAAGAGAAGCTCTCGTATAAAACACATAGACATGTCAACCAAGAGGGTTTCAAAATCATAAATGCAGAAAAAGGTTCAAATTCAATTCATAAACTAGAAGTGAGTCTAAGAGTTCAAGGTTTCAAAGTAGAACCCTTGTCCAAATATAAAACCACATTTAGCCAAAGAAAACCCCCAAATCCTAGGGTTTTTAAACTCGAATTTGATACAGATATGAAGACGCAAACTATCGAGATATGAAGGTTTTAGCCAAAGAAAACCCCCAAATCCTAGGGTTTAGAGTCTCATGAGAAGCATACAAGTACAATAGCAAGTAAAACATAGGAACCAGTACAGGAAACAAGTTTCAAGAAAGCTTGAAAATTAAATGAGTTCAGGTAGTGTAAACTTAAAGAAACAGTTGATGAAACACATTTAGAAAGAATCTGGGCGAAGTCCGGTAAAGGCAAATAAAGGATTAAAACTCAGCAGGAAAATAAAGTAGAGGAACACATAAGATAGACATGAGAGAGCATGGTGAAAAACAAGTATGAGATAGAATAGAGCATAATAAAATAAATTTCATAGGAAGGCAAATATAAGAACACACAGTATTTTTCAGTAAGAAAAGAGCCAGTAAGAACATAACAAGGATCGATTCACACCAAGAAAAAGAAAAGAAGAGGAGTCAGAAACATTTTAATAACTTTCTAGAAACCCTAATTGAAAACAAGTGCTTTTTTGAAAGAAAATCGGAAAAAAGGTTTAAGAAACTTAAGCAACAGTACAAACATGTAACAAATCTAAAATAATTACAGAGAACCTCGATATTTAGGGTTCCAGATGAACCCTAGAGATGAGAAAGGCTTCGAAAATACCCGATCAAAGTCGGATAATGTCATAAAAAGGCTCAAAAGACCAAGAGCCACCAGAGCAAGGACGGAGATGGCCGGAATCTTCGAATCAGTGAAGGCCTGGGTGAAGACCCTAGAGGTCTGGCCTCGATCCTTCAAACAACAGGCATGCAGGAGCTTTAGGAGGTGGGTATAGGTTGTCCGTGGCCTGAGAGGCCATGGATGCCGGTGAAAATATGGTGGAAAAAGGTAGGGGAGGCTAGGGTTCCGGGCATCCATGAGAGAATTTGGGAGTTCAAGGGCGGCTGAAGGATGAAAATGAATTAAGATTAGGGGTCGTCTGCGAATTAAAAAGGAAATAATCAATCTGAGTCGTTGATCTTCCAGATCAACGGCTGAGATTAAAGGGGGGGGGATCCGGCCGGTTTAAAATTTGGGCTATTGCGATTGGGCTCAATTGTGGTTAAAATTGAAATTGCAAAGGGGTTATAATTGAAATGGACGAGGCTAAATGTTAAACAACTATTTCTTCCCTTTTTATTATAAAAATAGTTAAAATAATTTCCAAAACCAGTTAAAAGCACTAAATTGATTAATAATCATATAAATATTAATTAAAAGTATTGGCAGCAATTTTGTAATTGCAAAATACTGTTAATCGAAAAATAGGCTATAATTGCAATTATAGCAATTTAGCCTTTAAAATACCAAATAATTTTATAAAAATGTACAAAAAATCAAATTAATTATATCTTGGTGTAAATATGAAATAAAAATAAATTATTCATAAAAAAATAATAGTCCAGAAATAATTATTAAATTTTGTACTATTAAAATAGACAACAAATTGATTTTAAAAACCTTTAAAATAAGGGAATGATACCAAAACTCTTGGGCATGCTAAATATGCATGTAAATACTATTTTGAGAATATTTTGAGTATATAAAATACATATGAAAAAATTGGGTATCAACAGCTGCCCCTCTTTACCCGGGAAGGATGCAAGAGTTATCGGGTAAAGATATGATGTCCAATTTTGACCGAGAGAGACGACTTGCAAAGGTTTTGATCGAGCTCTGGTTCTGAGCTGCCTACATATCCCTGGTTTTAAAGGAATCACGTCATATGTAGTTCGGGGTACATCGACAGAGTATGCCGATGGAGGTTTTTGAAAAGACGGATGCAATATTTAGGTTGGAAGGGTGGTCAAGGACTGATGGGTTGCGAGAATCGGAGAGAGATCGCTCCTGCTGTAATGGCCTTTGCCAGCTGATGTACCTGTAATTGAGTAATACAAGCATATCGAGCAAAATTTAAACGTGATGCAAGTTCCCCTTGGACCATGAATGTTGTCTTTGGACGGTTAGGATAACGTCCTCAGACCATGATGTCCTGGGCCGTGAAGCGCATAATAAAGGATTCACAGACTATGAAATGATGTTCTCGGACTATGATGATGGTGCCTCTGAACCATGATGCCTCACCAGGCTCAAACCACCCAATAGGAGAACGATAACGTCGACCATATAAAGCCTCGTATGGGGCCATCTCTATGCTGGACTGGTAGTTTTTGTTGTATGCAAACTCTGCTAAGGGCAAGAACTGATCCCACCGCCATCCAAAGTCAATCACACATGCTCTAAGCATATCCTCTAAGATCTGAACTGTCTGCTCCGACTGTCCGTCAGTCTGAGGATGGAATGCTGTGCTAAGCTCTACACGAGTCCCCAACTCACTCTGAACGGCTCTCCAAAAATGGGAAGTGAACTGAGGACCTCGGTCTGATATGATGGAAACCGGCACACCATGCAATCGGACTATCTCCCGAATATAAATTTGGGCATACCTCTCCGCTGTATAAGTAGTTGCCACTGGAATGAAATGGGCTGACTTGGTCAACCTATCCACAATGACCCATACTGAATCAACCTTCCACAAAGTCCGCGACAACCCAACTACGAACTCCATGGTGATGCGTTCCCACTTCCACTCTGGTATAGGCATCTGCTGAAGTAGGCCACCCGGTCTCTAATGTTCATACTTGACCTGCTGGCAATTCAAACACTTAGTCATATACTTTACTATGTCTTTCTTCATCCCCCGCCACTAGTAATGTTGCCTCAAATCACGATACATCTTCGTAACTCCCGGGTGGATAGAATACAGCGAACTGTGTGCCTCCTCTAGGATCCTCTTCCTCAGACCCTCAACATTAGGAACACATAGACGACATTGGAGTCAAATAATGCCATCCTCGCCAATAGAAACCTCCTTGGCACCTTCTTGAAGAACCGTCTCTCTAAGAACTGCCAAATGTGGATCATCGAACTGTCGGGCCTTAATCTGCCCTAATAACAAAGACTGAGCAACCACACATGCTAGAACTCGGCTGGGCTCTGAAATGTCCAACCTCACAAGTCTGTTAGCCAAGGAGTGAATGTCCAAAGCTAGTGGCCTCTCCTCTGCTGGAATGAAGGCCAAACAACCCATACTTTCGGTCTTTCTACTCAAGGCATCCGCGACCACATTCGCCTTGCCCGGATGGTAAACAATGGTGATGTCATAATCCTTTAGTAGCCCGAGCCACCTGTGCTGCCTCAAATTGAGATCCCTCTGCTCTAACAAATGCTATAAGTTGCGGTGGTCGGTATAAACCTCACAAGGCACCCTATACAAATAGTGCCTCTATATCTTAAGAGCATGAACAATCGCTGCCAACTCCAGATCATGCACAGGGTAATTCTTCTCATGAATCTTCAGATGGCGTGAAGCATATGCAATAACTCACCCCTCCTGCATCAACACACATCCCAGACCAACACGTGAAGCATCGCAATATACCATATACATCCCTGCACCGGAAGGCAACACAAGAACTGGTGACGTAGTCAAAGCTGTCTTAAGTTTCTGAAAGCTCTCCTCACAATCATCGGACCAATGGAATGGAGCACCCTTCTGGGTCAATCTAGTAAAGGGGGATGCAATAGATGAAAAGCCCTACACAAATTGTCGGTAATAGCCTGCTAACCCCACGAAACTCCTGATCTCGATCACTGAAGTAGGACATGGCCAACTCTGAACTGCCTCAATCTTCTTGGGATCTATCTTAATACCCTCTCTTGACACAACATGCCCTAAGAATGCCATTGGCTCTAGCCAGAACTCACACTTGGAGAACTTAGCATATTGCTTCTACTTTTGCAAGGTCTGAAGCACTACTCTCAAATGCTGCTCGTGCTCCCCCAGGCTACGTGAGTATATCAAGATGTCGTTAATGAAGACGATAACAAAGGAATCAATATAAGGCATGAATACCCTATTCATCAGATCCATAAATGCTGCTGGTGCAATGGTCAAGCCAAAGGACATCACTAGAAACTCATAATGGCCATATCTAGTCCTGAATGCAGTCTTCGAAACATTCGAGTCCCGAATCTTCAGCTGATGATACCCTAACCTCAGGTCAATCTTAGAGAACACCCTAGCACCCTACAACTGGTCACACAAATCATCAATACGAGGCAACAAATACTTGTTCTTGATGGTGACCTTGTTCAACTGGCGGTAGTCAATGCACATTCGCATAGTCCCATCCTTCCTTTTCACAAATAACACTAGTGCACCCCAAGGCGATATACTGGGTCTAACAAAACCCTTCACCAACAACTCCTCAAGCTGCTCCTTCAACTCCTTCAACTACTTAGGAGCCATACGATACAGTAGGATGGATATAGGCTGAGATCCTGGAGCGAAATCGATACAGAAATCAATATCACGATTCGGAGGCATGCCAGGAAGATCAGAAGGAAACACATCGGCAAAATCTCGGACTACTAGAACTGAATCAATCATCGGAGACTCCGCAGTAGTGTCTCGAACATAAGCTAAGTAAGTCAAACACCCTTTCTCGACCATGTGCTGAGCCTTCAGGAAGGAAACAACCCTGCTAGGCATATCAACTCTGGAACCCTTCCACTCTACTCTTGGCAATCCTGGCATCGCTAGCAAAATAGTCTTGGCATGGCAATCAAGGACGGCGTGATATGGGGATAACCAATCCATGCCCAGGATGACCTCAAAATCGATCATATAAGCAACAGAAGATCTGGTCTAGTCTCGAACCCGCAGAAAATGACCACACAGGACCGGTAGATCCGATCCACAACTACAGAATCATCCACAGGAGTAGACACATGAACAGGAGTGCCTAAAGGCTTAGGAGAAATAACTAGGGAATTGGCAAACATAGATGATACATATGAATAAGTAGACCCCGGATCAAATAATACCAAAGCATCCCTGCCACTGGCAGAAATATTACTGGTGATGATGGCGTCTGAGGCCAATGCATCTGTCCTGGCCGAAAGAACATAGAATCTAGCTGGGGCGCCGGCTGTCTGGCCTCCACCTGACTGAGTAGTAGCTGGCTGACCTCTCCCTGTCTGGCCTCCACCATTAGGACGGCCCCTACCAGCCTGCCCTCCACCTCTAGGTAGCTGGGCAGCTGGTGTTGAAACCATGGCTACTGACTCTGCCGCACTGCCTTGACCCGAAGTCAGGGGCAGTGTCTCCTCATATGACCGGGATCTCCGCACTCAAAACAACTGTGTGGGGCGGTGACCTTCTGCCCTGATGGCTGACCCTAACAGCCTGTAGACCCACTAGAAAAAGCCTGGATAGCCGGTGGACGATATGAACTCTCCGGCGTGGCACTAAAATAAGAACTGGAAGAATCCATAGGACCTGAGTACCCACTGGAGGAACCCTGAATGGCTGTGGGTGGTAAGAATTCTATGACATGGCGCTGAAATAGGAGCGCGCTAGAGCACCCTGAGCAGGTGGTGGTGCTGAAACTGGGGGCCTACTGGGCTGACCCCTACAAACTGACCTCTATCCCTAATTGGGGTGCCTCTAAACTCTCCGGAGAATCTAGCCCTCCTATCCTGCTGCATCGGCTCTCTACCCCTCAGATGATAACCCTCAATCCTGCGTGCAATCTCAACTACTAGCTGGTACCCTATACCCATCTCTACCTCTCGGGCAATACCAGACCGGATAGTGGGGTGTAACCCTTCAATAAACCTCTGTACTCTCTCTGCCTCTATGGGAAGTATCATGAGTGCGTGGCGGGACAACTCAGAGAACCTCGCCTCATAATCGGTTACGGACATCTGACCCAACTCTAGATGCTCAAACCGATACCACAGCTCTTCCCTCTCAGAGGGTGGAATGTATCGATCCAGGAATAACTGTGTGAATTGACCCCAAGTGAGGGGAGGGGAACCTACTGGCTTGCCAAGTGCATAGGACTGCCACCATCTACGGGCCCTGCCCTCAAGCTGAAAAGTAGTGAAGTCGACTCCATGTGACTCCAATATCCTCATGTTATGCAGTCTGTCCCTGCACATGTCTATGAAGTCCTAAGCATCCTCATGACGTTCACCCCCCCCCCCGAAGACTGGAGGGTGAATCTTAGTCCATCTGTCCAATAACTTCTGCGGATCGCCGTCCATGGCTGGCCTAGGTTGGGGTGCCACTGCAGTGACTGTCTGAGCCCCATCTGCGAGTAGTGCGCCCGGAGTCTGATATACTACAGCTGCATGACCTAGAACCTGAGCAGTAGGGGTCTAGGCTCCCCCTCCTGCCTGTGAAGTAGCTGGGTCTGCTGGAAATAAACCAGCCTGAGTCATAGTGTCCATGAACTGTAGCATGCGACCCATGACCTCCTGACATCCTGGTGCTGTTATGAAATCTGCCAGGGTAGGCTCAGCTGCGGGCACCTTATCCTGCTCCTCAATGATAGGATCCCCTACAGGATCCGCTGGTGGTTCTACTGGAATGGCTCTGGGATGCCCTCGTCTCCTACCACGGGCCGGTGCCCTCCCCTGGCCTCTACCTCGGCCTTTAGCAATGGGGGGAGCAGCTCCTCCTGGGTCCGGAACATCTGTGGTGCGAGTTCTCACCATCTATGAGAGAATAGAAGGGGAAATTTAGTACACTAACCACTACACGACAGTATATGAATAAAGAGTAGTCTTTCCTAATACCTTATAGCCTCTCGAAGATAAATACAGACGTCTCTGTACTGATCAACAAGACTCTATCAGGTTTGCCCATAACTCATGAGACCTATGTGAACCTAGTGCTCTAATACAATGTTGTCACGACCCATTTCCATAATAGGTCATGATGGCGCCCGACACCGTTGCTAGGCAAGCCAATGCGGAACATTCCCAACTTCTTATGTTAATTTTATCAGAATTTAAGTGAAATAGTTATCCGAATTTGGATTCGAAACCGAAAGTGATAGAATAGAATAAATAACGTAATAATACAATCCAAAATAAATGTCTACCAAGGTGTGTGCCAAGACCTGGTGTCACAAGTACGGGCATCTAGTAGAGTATACAAAAGACACCTCTATCCTTCTGTCCGAACAAGGAAAAGACAGAAAAAGTAAAGAAAGACTCCATCCGACTACTGAGCGGCATAGGAAGGAAGCAGCTCACTGTGGAAGTCTCTGCCGTAAGCTCAAGTGCATGCACCAGACTGGTAACCAGATGTATCAGCCTCAGACCCTGTACAATTAAGTACAGAAGCGTAGAATGAGTACATAAACAATATGTACCCAGTAAGTATCCTGTCTAATCTCGAAGAAGTAGAGACGTGAGGTCGACTTGATACCTACTAGGGTCAAGATAATATAATATAATTGTGTTATGCTAAGCATGAAAGTCGCCAATTTTTAACAGGTTATAATGAAGAGCAATAATCAGGTTCTTAGCCTTATTTCAGTTTCCATTTACGTTCTTCAATTACTAAGCAAGTAGGCATGTCATGTCTAGGCATCAACATATATATATATATATCATGCACAATCATGCCGAAGTTGATGGCCCGCTCCAAAAGAAAATAAAATGTGCACTACCGAGGGTCGAACGACACGAACCATAGATGCATCTATTCTCACCGAGGCGATCGGCCTGATCCATAAATATCAAGAAACATCAAGAACGCGCATGAAGGCTCATATATATATATATATATATATATATATATACAAGGAAACTCTTAACAAATTTTAACAAGTTCATATGTTCACTTCTTATTTCCTTTAAGTCTCTAGCATATCATAAATGATCATATTGGCAATTTAAATAAGACCTATCTCCAAATTAGGCATGTGTCACGACCCAAATCCCACACCCGGCCGTGATGGCGCCTCTCGTGAAGACAAGGTCAGCAAACAAAACAACAACGCCTCTTTTAACAGTTACTTAGCATGAATAAGTCTGAATCATAGATAATAAAATCATATTGCAAAATAAACGTGATAAGACAGGGAACCCATCCCGACCCAGCCCGGTATTGGGGTGTCACAAGTCACGAGCATCTATAAGAATAAAATCCCCACTTTACAATCTAGAAGTACACTGAATAACAATAATGAATAACATAAAGGACTGTGGTGCTGCGAACGCTGGCAGTCACCTCGCTAAAACCTCTATAACTCTGCCTCCGCGCAGCCAATACCCGCTACCGGGTGAATGAATACCTGCAACTGCACGCGAGGTGCAGGGAGTAAAGTGATTACTCCAACTCAGTGAGTAATAAAGTTAAATAATAACTGAGCAGCAAGAAATCACGTAAAGCAGCCAACATGCTGTATAGAAGCCGGGTACAATTTTCTGAGAAAAACAGTGAAATCTGTGATATCTTTATAAATACCTTGGCTTAGTTCAAATCTCTTTTGAAAATGGTCTTTTCAATACTTACAAAAATGATTACAAAACAGTTAGTGCTGATAGGCACAGAAAATCCGCCCCTCGGGCATAAATACTACAGTATATATAGAAGGTAAGAAGGCAAACAAGCATGCAAGATGAGCACATCAAAGTTCGCCCCTCGGCACATCTCAAATAGTACCAGCCCCTCTGGCTCAATATCGATCGCTCAGAATAGTGTCATCCCCTCGGGCACAGTATCTCATCACTCTGATCAGTATCAACCCCTCGGGCTCAGTATCACATCACTCAAATAGTATTAGCCCCTCGGGCTCAGTATCACAACACATGGGTACCCGCGCTTACTGTGGGTGTGCAGACTCCGGAGGGGCTCCTACAACCTAAGCGCTATATCATCATAAGTCCTGAAAGCGTGTACATATCAACATGAGGCCTGAAAGCCTTCTCACAATACACTCGAGGCCTAAAAGCCTCCTCACATATCACTTGAGGCCTGAAAGCCTCCTCACATATCACTCGAGCCTGAAAGCCTCCTCACATATCACTCGAGGCCTGAAAGCCTCCTCACATATCACTCGAGGCCTGAAAGCCCCCTCACAGCACTCATCATATCCTCACATAGGGCCCTCGGCCTCTATCAGTCCAGAAAATAATCATAAGCCCCTCGGGCATCAGTAAAAATAATAGTGCTCAGCTCAAACAATAGTTGAATTATCATTTAAAAACTCAAGGTTGAGTAAAAATATAGCTGAGTTCATGAAACAGTGTAATTCAAATGGACCAAATTCAAGTAATATTTCAAATAGCGAGGAAAATAGTGATGATTGCTCACAAGGAGTTCAAACAGTCGGCAATAAGCCCCAAGTCATAGTGAAATATGCGGTAAAATCAACAACCGGGACGGACCAAGTCACAATCCCCAACGGTGCTCTACCCCACGCTCTCTATTCGGCGTGCAAGTCACCTCAATATAGCACTATGGATGCAAATCCGGGGTTTCAAACCCTCAGGATATCATTTACAATCATTACTCACCTCGAACCGGTGAAATCTCTAGCTCGCGATGCCCTTGCCCCTCAAACCGTCCTCCACGCGCGTCAAATCTATCCAACATCAGAGCAAATATGTCACAATATGCCCATGGGATAATACCCAATCGAAAACAATCGAAATATAGCAAAAATTTCGAAACTAACAAAACCCAAGCCCCGGGCCCACTTCTCGAAAAATTACAAAACTTACATTACCGGATTCCTCGTCTCGCCACGAATTCATACATACCAAGAACTCCCAAATCCAATCTCAAATAGCCTATCAAATTCCAATTTGAAATATCAAAAACTCAAGCCCTAGCTTCACCCTCTTTTGATGAATTTCAACCCATTTTCATGTTAAATCTAACATAATTTCATGCATTTAGGTCAAGGGAGTTACCTGCAATCACACCTAGTCGAAATCCCCCTTCAAATCCGTCCAATAGCTCTCAAGCTCGTTTAAAAATGGTGGAAATAACATAACTCTCGCGGAGCAAAAATGAATATAAAACTCCTACTGCTTCAGGGGTTTCCGCTTCTGCGGTCCCCACGCCTGCTTCCGCGTGACCGCTTCTGCTGTTTTTGTCCGCTTACGCAGAATTTCATTAAATCACCAAGGCTGCTTCTGTGACACAATTTCTCGCTTCTGCGAAATCTCACCTCCATGCCCAAATCGCTTCTGCGACTTCGTGTCCGCTTCTGCGGACTCGCTTAGGCGAAAATACTTCCGCTTCCGCGGAACTTCCCAACACAGCCTTAAACCGCTTATGCGACCAATCCCTCGCTTCTACGGAACTGCTTCTGCGGTCCATTTCCACAGAAGCGAGCATACCAGATACCAACAAACATCTGCCACCCTCTCAACTTGAATTCATCCCGTTAGCCATCCGAAATCACCCTGAGGCCCCCGGGACCTCAACCACAGGTACTAACACATCCTAAAACATTATTCAAACTTGCTCCAATCATCAAAACACCTCAACTAACACCGAAATCATCGAATTACATCGGATTCAAGCCTAAGTTTTCTTAAAACTTCAGAAATGCGCATTCGATCAAAAACCCAACCAAGACACCTCCGAATGATCTGAAATTTTGCACACATATCCAAAATCAAAGCTACAGCAACTCTCGGAATTCCATTCCGACCCTTGGATCAAAATCTCACCTATCAACCAGAATTCGCCAAAATACTAACTTCGCCAATTCAAGCCTGATTCTACACCGGACCTCCAAAATCAATTTCGATCACGCTCCTAAGTAGCAAATCATCCCTCGAAGCTAACCGAAACACCGAAAATCACATCCGAGCCCTATAACTCATAAGTCAACATCCGGTTGTCTTTTCGAACTTAAGCCTTCCTTAAAGAGACTAAGTGTCTCATTTCTTATCAAAACCAATCCAAATCAACTCTAACACACCACATACCGATAAAAAACACGAAGAAGCATAAAATGGGGAAAATGGAGCGGTAACTCGTGAGATGACGGGTCGAGTCATCACATTCTCCCCAACTTAAACCAACGCTCATCCTCGAGCGTACCCGAAGTTGTCCAAGAGGCCAACCAATAGCTGAATAACCTTACCAAGCATACACCCGGGGTGATCCTGCATCACCATATCCCATATAGGTTCGATAACACAACATAGCTAAAATCTCATAATTCATCTAGGCCACAAACCGTAGAACCACATTGCACTTTCCGAAATCATACACAAGATCAGAACCTCATGTCTACATTCGGAATAAACCCGAACCAGCTGTAATAACACATACCTACAACCTCAGGTGAAGTCATGTGATATATCACATAATTCAAACACTCGGAACAATAGCCTCTATTCACAGCAGTTGCCCACCATAACCAAATACTGATAGAAAACTTCTTACTAGCTAAAGCTTTATTCCAACACTTTCATATACTGCCGACGACAAATGAAACACGCGATAAACCGCAACCATTGCTCAGATCAACTATTCATGAAGCCACACTCTTTGACTAATACCACAACAGATTTCCGGGCTGAACCCCGATATTATCCTTCTAACCAGCTGAGATCAAATCTGTTCGTATTCATTAATGATTCCAACGATCACCTCGAATCCAACACACCACTATAGTGATACGACGCCTCAATACAGGCCTAAGCCACAACTTGCATAATACATGCACCAATAAGAAACAGTCTGAACATACTCAAATCATGACAAATGACTCTAACGAAAGAGCTGTAACTCAAGTCTATCAGTATCATCACAACACAAGGCTGAGACCCCGTCTCACATCATAGAGATAGAACACCTGAATCTACCTTGAAAGGTCATAACTCCACGTAGCCTTGCTACAATGCGCGATCCTACCCAAACACTGTTGCACCTGACACATCTCAAGTCACTACGCTCAAACTCAACAGCCACGCACAATTTGATGTCTGAAACCAAGGCAATTCATTACACCCACAGTGACACAAATAACATACGACATGCAACCTGATAGGTCATAACCAATACTCCATTTACCAAGCAACACTCAATTACTCTTCCCGTTCGACTTCCTCTATGAATCCTCAATAGAACCACGCCACATGAGCCCATATCCAACAAATCTTAACGTCTCACAGCACAGAAAGCAACTGATAGACCTCCCCAAATCACTATTAAGTTCAATAACGATCGAATTAACCTATCCCTCAACCATAGCTCTTGGAACTAACCAAGCTAACTCAAGCTAAATAAGTAGCCACATCGGCCTGCCAACGAACTCAATACCAAGAAGCCTGAAACTTCTCCTTCCACTACCATAACTCTTGCCAGAGACGTACAATACGGTGCCCGGCACCAAATAAATACCGAAATCCACCATCTCGCCTGGCTACATGCCCGACCGCAAGCAACGCATCCGAAAAAGAGTCCCTTAATACTGGAACTGAATCAACGGTAGAAACCTCTACACTGATATCCACCACAAAGGCCCAATTAAGGAAAGCAATCCTTCCTAGCCGTCCACTGGTCTTTGGAATACAAACCACTGTGCTAGAACATAATCCGATGCACCTCGCCACACAACCTGTGGCATTTATCCAACATAGCCCATAGCACAATAGTCTAGAATAACCCAACATTGAGACAACCAGTCTACACCCCAATATCATATCCAAAATCTAATATACCAAGCAAAGGAAGATCCCCTCGGGCCTCCAAATCCCAATAGCCGCTAACGATACTAATACACACGATCCACAACCACTATATAGTCTGTACCTGAGACTCCCAGTCTCCAACTCCATATAGCACACGAATCACTGTACCTAATCCCCAAATTCTGCAGTGTCACACCTCCTTTTTCACTACACCCGCAAGGGAGTAAAGGAGTTTTTTCACTTAAAGGACAATCGGAATGGGATTTATTATTAATATTCAGAGTCGCCACTTGGGAGATTAAGGGTGTCCCAAGTCACCGGTTGAATCCCAAACCGAGGAAAATATGACTCAGTTAATAGTCCGCGAACCAAAAATCCGAGTAAGGAATTCTGTTAACCTGGGAGAAGGTGTTAGGTATTCCCGGGTTCCGTGGTTCTAGCACGGTCGCTCAACTGTCGCATTTAGCTTATTTATCTGATTCTATTACATTATGAACCTATGCGCCAACCTTTACTTTTAACCTATTATTATTTAAATTTTTAAAGAAAGTTGAACGTCGTTTAAAATGTGTCTTTGGATCATGTCACATGAAATGCACCCGCAATCCTAGACACACTTTATTCAACATTTTGGGATTTGATTTGGGTCACATGAAATGCATGCCCGAGTTTAGGAAGGTAATTTTATTAAAATCGCGCCTAAAGAGGCTAACGCGTTATTATCTTTTGGGAAGGCCATGAAATTCGCTAAACGGCCCATCCTAATTTCTAAGTATTTTTAGTTAAGCATTTGAATAGGGGCCCGGCAATTTTCATATTTTATTCGGCAAGGCTCGTCTCATCATTTTTTATTTAAAGGTCAATCCTAAAGTGACTATGACTTTTCTATTTATTTGTCTCTAAAAATAGAAGAAAATCCTAAACAATTATTTCATTTGACATGGCCAAACCTTATGAATTTATTTCGTGACTGCTGGCCCAATGAACCAGGCTTATGAAAAGCCCAGTTCCCATTTCAGTTTCAGGCCCCAAACAGTGCAAACCGTGTGACCCAGGCCAACCAAATTGGTCATACCTCATGGAAGAGGTCATGGGGTCGATTCCCTGGGCTGGATAGACCAAGAGTTTTTTTTCAACTAAAGCCAAACGCCTTAGAAAACTGGGCTCGGTAGCCCTGTCCCTCAAAGCCCAATAACAAGCAAAACCAATTGGCAGCACTTATTTCAAATTACTCTAAATGTATCCAACAACTAGTAATCAAGGAGAAATAATACTCATACAGTTGAACTAATGAGACAATAGTTAACTGATTCAGGCCAATCTACTTGATGATGCGTGATTCAATTCAAATAAGCTATTGCTTTAAACTACTAACCCAAAATTACTAATATGCACATTAATGAGGACAGGACTTGTTGCAACGCCACAGATTCAGTTTGAAGATAAACTAGATTCCAAAATCAACCTAAATCCAAACGTTTATGCTTTTTCTTTTGTTTTAAATTGAAACAAATTCTAAACCCAGCAGGTATTAACTATGTGGAACTGTAGAGGATCAATCCTCAGTTTAAACTATACACAACAAACAACTACATGTATGGGAAGGCCTACTGAGATTCTTCATCACGTTAATCGCATACACTTAAACAAATTAAGCTACAGATCTTTCACATTTCAGTAACACGTCCAATTATTTTAACAGTCCACTAATTAGAAATCCTAATTATACACGAAAATTTGACTTTGAATATTAAAAACTACAACAACTCTTAACAAAACTCAAATAAGCAGGTAGCAATTCCTTGTCATTCGATTTTTCCACATCATTCATACATTTGGGCCAAAGTTCCACATTCACTGGAGATCGAGAGTGTGTACCTGGATTAGAAGTTCAAAAAGGAGTAGAAGAAGGATCAACAACAATCACAACAATCACTGACAGCCCAGTAAAAACTCAGAACTCAAAAATGTCTCAAACTCGAGCAGAATCAACCAACCAGACCAACACACAGTTGAACAAACTCAAACAGACTCCTTGAAATCCCAAAATGAATCCAGTATATGTGAGAACACCAGTCCAAACTAGAAGATCGACCAAACTAGCTCGACTAACACCAATTTCACTTGAAACAGCACCAAATTACTTCACCAAACCCAAAACTCAACTGAAACTATGAAATGTGAAGAGACTAGCTAGAAATCAGAATCAAATCTGCAATGGTGCAATGTAACAGCAGATTTTTTTTGGATTTTTGAGTTTTTTTTTTTTGTTTTTTGGCTTTTGAAATTTTAAGTTTCTACTTCAGATCTGGAAAAAATAAAGAGAGGGAGTTGGGGGGGGGGGGGAATTAGATGGCTGAAAAACTTCTGTGCTAAGGCATGGGAATGCCATTTTATAGGCACAAAGGGGTGCAACTTCATATTTTTTGTTTTTTACATTTTAGTCCCTAAAATTGTGACTTGTTCTTCAAGTAAGTGCACCCATTTTTTGATTTTTAGAACTGAAGTCCTATTCTAGAAGGTTCTGGGTGATTCTAATGGGTTCTACAGCATTCCTTTCCAATGCTAGTTACCCAAAATTCCCTTGAACTCATTTGAATTTACTACATTAGTCTAACCCACCCCAACTCCCACCTATGATTATCTAACAGCTAACTATAGTTAACTAACATGTTCCAGTGATCCAAACAATCCTCAAGCTAACTAACTATTGCAATGAGATGAACTAAAATTGACAAAACACATATCTAACAGGATTTGAAACCAGAAAACAAGACTAAACTAAAAGAAAAATCAATAAACATGAATTCATACCACCCTTAATACTTAATCAAGATCAAAGAAGAAAGCAGGGGAAGCATCTACAGGTAATCAAACATTTGAACTGAACTCTATTCTTAACTAAAACCATCGGAGATGAATCGGAAAATCATACCATCAACATATAATGGACCCCAATTTAATAAAAGCATATTGTCAATCAGACTATGATTAAACAAAGTGAATTAAAGCCTAATCAAACGAACAATCAAACGCGACTCAGAACACAAGATAGAACAAAATCAAATGCAACTCGGAATGAAAATTAATCTATATGAGAAAGCACAATCAAATCCTCAATCAAACTCTTAAATCCACAAAACTACACAAGAATTTCAAAGGAAGACCAACGATAACAGTAAAAAAACAAGAAACTGAAAGCAAAGAAAAAGAACAAAGCGGGACTCACGGCTTGAAATTTGATTCAAAAGTTGAGCGGTCTTGGTGATATTCGAACCTCGCCAAGGGTCGATTCTTCACAAGGAGAATAGGGAGTCTGTGTAGTACCGATTTGGTGTTTTTTTTAGAGCAATTAGGGTTTTCGGCCAACTTTGAATTAGTATTCGAGCCATTCCCTTGATATTTGAGGACAAACGGTTGTGGATTTGGGTTGAGGGAGTTGAGGAGATTCGGTGGTGTAAATTTGGTCAGATTTGGACAACCTTGTGTCTTGGCCGGAGTTTTTTCGATCCAATATTCGAAGGTTTCGGTTGGGGTTTGAGGAAGCCATTTGCATATTTGGAAAGAGGGTGAGAAAGGGAGTTTGGGGTGTTAATCCGGTGGCGTTTGGAGGTGGTGGCGTTCACCGGCGTCGGCTAGGGTTTAAAAAACTCGACGCGTTCCAGTAGGATTTTGGGAAAATGGAGTAGGGCATGAGTATGAGGGAGGGGAGGCGAGGTTGTGGTATGAATTTGGGACGGATTGGTTGCCGGCCGCTGCCGTGGGCGATTTCCGGCGGGGGCTGCACGGTGGCCCAAGGCGGCGTTACATCTGAGTGTGTGAGGGTTGTGGGAGATGGCTTGGGGGTAGGGGGGTGATTTGGATACTTTTATATTTAGGGGTTTGGGCTTCCTGGCCGTTAGATCACCTAACCTAGACGGCCAGGATCAAACGTTAGCCAAACGGGGTCGTTTTGGGCGAGCTGGGGACTGGATCGGGTGAGGCTTCGAATTGGGCTGGGTCCGGTTAGGAAGGGTTATTATTTGGGCTGGGGTTTTTCATGAATCAGGAGGCCCAAATCTGGGTCTCCAATTAAGACACTCCTTTAAATTGTTTTTCTTTTGTTTTCTTTCTTTTGCTTTCTTTTTTTTCTTTTGTTATTTATTATTATTTTATATATATTTTTTGATTTTATTAAAAGTGCAAAAAATTAAAATAAAGACCTAATATATTTCAAAGTTAAACTAATTAACTCCTAAAATCGTTTTAAAATCTATTTCGTGACGAATTCACAATTAAAACAATTATAAATGCAAAAGTGAACTATTTTTGTTATCTTCTTCATATTTTGTTATGAAACAAATTAACCCCTAATTAATCTTAAAATATGAAATTAGATCCTAAATGCAAATCTATTTTTTGTATTTTTTATATGAATTAAAATGCACAAATAAAATGCAAACAATTAACAGAAAATAACACAGAATTCACAAAATTGTAAAACAATAAAGAAAGATCATTTTGTTTGAATTTTTGGAAATAATTCACATATAGGGCAAAAATCACGTGCTCACAGCAGCCCCTCTTTGCTCGGGAACACGAAGAGTTTTCGTGCAAAGATAAGTGAGTGGAAACGAGCGATTTTTGCCCGTTTGAATATTCCGTGTTAAGCATTTTTTAAAGAGTTGACCGCACCCTGCTTCAGAAGTTGCCTACATATCTTGGGCTAAACAGGAATCAGGTCAGTGTAGTTCAGGAAGGTTTGGTAGCTGGGACTACCAGGAGCTGTGATTTTACTGCTGTTGCTACTGCTACTACTCGCTACCTCCTTATTACACCGTGTCAACATAAAAATAGCTAGCCTAAGCTATGATCTATGAATTACAAAAAAGGTCCTATCTATGTCTTCAAACTTGCTCTTGTGTTGCCTTGAACTTATATTCTTCCGATGGAATCCTTGTTGTTGCCTTGCATTATGATTGGCGATGTTTTTTCATTCCTCCGAGTGATGCTTGACTGCTAAAATTTGAACTATATGCCTCTATTCTCCAGGCGAGCTCCTGACTGCTGACGCTTGAAAAGTATTCCCTTGTTCTCCAGGTGGGCTCCTGACTGCAATGGTTGAAAAATATTCCTTTGTTCTCCAGGTGGGCTCCTGACTGCAACAAAATAAACAAAGGAAATTTCTGCCCCAGTTTGGTGACTGGGCTCATCATGTTATCCAATATCAAAAATTAAAAGAAAAAATTTGAATTGTACTTCCCTTGTTTTCCTGGTGGGCGCCTGACTGCTGAAACTTGAAAAGTATTCCCTTGTTCTCCAGGTGGGCTCCTGATTACTGAACTTGAAAAGTATTCCCTTGTTCTCCAGGTGGGCTCCTGACTGCAACAAAATAAACTAACAAAGAAAATTTTCTGCCCCAATTTGGTGGCTGGGTACAGCATGTTATCAAATATTAAAAATTAAAAGCTAAAATTTGAATTGCACTTCCCTTGTTCTCCAGGTGGCGCCTGACTGCAATGCTTGAAAGTATTCCCTTGTTCTCCAGGTGGGCGCCTGACTGCAAAAATAGACAAACAAAGAAAATTTTCTACCACAGTTTGGTAACTGAGTACAGCATGTTATCAAATATTAAAAATTAAAGGCTAAAATTGAATTGTACTTCCCTTGTTCTCCAGGTAGGCGCCTGATTGCTGAAGCTTGACAAGTATTCCCTTATTCTCCAGGTGGGCGCCTGATTGCTGAACTTGAAAAGTATTCCCTTGTTCTCCAGGTGGGCGCCTGACTATTGAACTTGAAAAGTATTCCCTTGTTCTCCAGGTGGGCGCCTGACTGCTGAACTTGAAATGTATTCCCTTGTTTTCCAGGTGGGCTCCTGACTACAACAAAACAAACAAACAAAGAAAATTTTCTGCCCCAGTTTGGTGGCTGGGCAAACTTGCGAGTTGTTACTTAAGCTATTGATATGATGATGATAGTAAAACTACAGAATTGGTTGGCATGTACGCCCCTTGTGAGTGAAACTATTTAACTAAGATTTTTATCCTAGGAGAAAATTCATCAGACTAGGTTTCTGTTATTATTTTTCATCAGACCAAAAATGTGAAAAGCAATGGCAGAATTTTATGCATACTAGCAAGACAGGCAGGGGCAAAGATTTGAGAAACTTACCTTTTGTCGGCTTTCCTCTTCTTCCTTTTCTTCCTTTCATTTCCTTTCTATTATTGCACCAACTTTCTTGTACTGCTTTTGTTCCTGTTTCAAACAAAGAAAACTTGTGGCCTTGAACTTTGAGGGCGGATGCTTCTGCAATTGCCAAGATGACTGATTTCTACTCGAGGACCTTGCTCGTTTCTGGACTAACCCCTTTCTCTGTCATTGTCGTCACATAAAATACCCTCCCAATATCTTCTATCTGTTGTGCTGCGCAAACTGGTATCTCCCCAACCTTTGTGTCTCATGTAAATTCCAAAGCACGACTATTGCCCCCCATTCTGTGTATGATGTTCTTCCTCGGCTTAAACATGCTTTAGCTTTAAGGTTTATTGCTCCTTCAATTGCCATGATAACTGCTTCCCCCTCGAAGACCTTGCTTGTTTATTGATTAACCACTTTCTTTGTTATCCTTGACACGGAGTATACCTCTGACCGTTCACCAAAACACTTATACTGTTTCATTGTTCATGATGTGTACTAAATCTTTCGTGTTTCACCGCAAATACCTTCGATTCGTTCACCCCAAACCCTTTATTTGTTGCGTTGTTCATGAATTGGCATATTCCAGGCCGTTGCATTTTACAAGGATCCCAAAGCATGTTGATTGTTTCCAAGTCAGTGTGCCTGCTGTTCTTTCCTGACTTACGACAATTTGATATGCTGGCAAGATCCCGTTTTGTTCAATTGGAAAGCTTGGTGGCAGATTTTGAAGTCATTTCTCACTTGTTATGACCAGCCAGACTCAAGACGAAGAAGTAAACAGGACTGAAGTAATATGATAGGAGGACAATGAAAGAGATGATTCCTAACAAGAAACCTACAGAGTAGCAACCCATCGGATGTGGATACCGACTTTAACGACCTTGACATGCGCTTGCAGCCTACTCTGTTTTAGCAAATCTAATGTTCGACTTTTGTTGTACCTTTTTGCCGTGAAACTGGGCTTCAATGCTCCGCTTATCTGATCTGATTCACAATCCTTATTCGACTTGTGGTGCCCGTAGGGTTTTCACCATCAAGCCTCTCTCATTTTGGTTTTTCTCTCAACTCACCGTCGCCTTATGGTGCCCGTGAAGGTTTTCACCAATAAGACTCTCTCATTTGGTTTTTCTCATCTTTCATTGCCTTGGGGTATCCATGAAGGATTTCATCAACAAGACTCTCTCATTTTCATCATTTTTCTTCTTGCACCGGAATGTTTGCTTCCTGTACCGGAGTGTGGCCTCTGACGTGATTCACCTCTACTTTGCTTGACTCGGCATTTCTTGAAGACTGATCAGAAGGTCTTTCTTTGGACCATAACGCAGGCTTTCGGATGGGGTTAGAAAGAAGGGTATCAAGGCTCAAAACAATTCAACACGGGTTCAAAAATTACAACTTCGGAATCAGATTTCTCACAACCCACAACTTCTGCCCCAGTTTCCTTTCTTGGGGAATTTTGGATTTTGTTTCGGTGTGACTGAACCTCAGAGAGAGGCTGCCTACGTCCCCTTTCGGGATCAAGTCAATGTAAGGCCCCGTGAAATCCCTACTCGAAAACCCGGATCCCGTGGTGCCAAATTAGGAACATATGTTAGAAATTAGTAAACTCGCCGCGGCGCGGACCTTTTTGGATTGAATAATGCATTAAAAAGTCAAGAATAAGTTTCCAGAAAAATGCAAGAAATGCGGTCCAGAATGCGGTCGCATAATCGAAATGCAGACCGCATATCTGCCGCAGAGTGAGGCAGAATGTTGGTTAAAATTGAAGTCAGTAATGCAGTCGAAATGCGGTTGCATAACCGAAATGCGG
>MU756997.1:106483-123130 GCA_026770625.1 Nicotiana glauca
CGAACGATCACAAACTAGTTAAATAAAGTAAGAACTAGTTAATATAAGCTCACAAGATCGATTTCTAGCTATACAAGCCATTTCCCAACTATTTACATGAGTTTCCCAAAATTCCAACCCCGAGCCCACGTGGCCGAATTTCGAAATGTTTCGAAGGAAATCGTTATCTACTACCTAAGGATCAATAATATATGATTTCTAGTTCATTTCATAGCAAATTTCATGGTTAAATCTTAGTTTTATTAAAACCCTAGGTCTAGCTCTAACCCTTTGATTTTACCTAATTTTTGGTGTTTAATCTACCTAATATACATGTACTTAAACTAAGGATGAATGGAAATAACTTACCTCACAATGCTATGTTGAAACCCCCTCTTTGGAAGCTCTAAAATATCCTAGTGTAGTGAAGAAATGAAATAAATACTCTTAGTCCCGTTTTTAAAAGCTCTGCCCAGCCCTCTGATGTTGCAATTGTGACACCAGGCTCGCAATTGCAAGGTCGCAATTGCAACAAATTTATCGCAAATGCGAACAACCCCCTTTTCCTTCCGTGCTCGCAAATGCGAAAATAGGCTCGCAAATGCGGACACCCTAGGCTCGCAATTGCGAAGAATAAGGTCGAAAATGCGACCATTGCCTAGCTGGGCCCAGTTTGCAAATGTGATGCCATACTCGCAATTGCAATGACTATCTCGCAATTGCGAGACCTGTAGCATGGGCCAAAAATACCAGAAAACTGGTATGTTTTCTCATCTCCAACCATGTCCAAATCTCACCGAGCCGTCGGGGCTCCACTCTGAACATACACACAAGTCCTACAATAATGTGCAAACTTGCTCAAGCAATCAAATCGCATAATTAACACCTAAAACCACGTATTTAACACCAAAATGCATGAAATCCTTAAGACCAACTAAATTCCTATCTCTTTAACTAAACGTCCGAATCACGTCAAATCAATCCCGTTTCTTACCAAATTTCACAGACAAGACAAAAATATTATACTGAACCTATACCAGGCTCCGGAACCAACATACGGGCCCAATATCAATGTGATCAAGCATTTTTCCTTTTTATTAAACCCTTAGGATTTCAATTTAACAATTTTCAATAAAAATTCATTACTCGAGTTAGGGACCTCGGAATTCAATTCCGGGCATACGTCCAGGTCCCATATTTTTCCGCGGACCTCCCGGGACCGTCAAATCACGACTCCGAGACCATTTTTCCAAAAAGTTGACCGAAGTCAACTTGGTCTTTTAAGAGAATCTTAAAGAAACAATTAGACATATTTCACTCAAAACTCTTCCAACTCCCGAACCAANTGCTTCTGTGGTCCCCACGCCCGCTTCCGCGTGACCGCTTCTGTGATTTTTGTCCGCTTACGCGGAATTTCATTAAATCACCAAGGCCGCTTCTGCGACACAGAAGATGTTTTTTGCCCAATAGCTACATAAACACATATTACATTTTGACCTTGTTGATTGAGGATCGTATCTGTGGCTACTGCTGTTTTACCGGTCTGTCTGTCCCCAATAATTAATTCTCAATTTCTTGCTTCTGCGAAATCTCACCTCCATGCTCAAACCGCTTCTGCGACTTCGTGTCCGCTTCTGCGGACTCGCTTAGGCGAAAATACTTCCGCTTCTGTGGAACTTCCCAACTCAGCCTTAAACCGCTTATGCGACCAATCCCTCGCTTCTGCGGAACCGCTTTTGCGGTCCATTTCCGCAGAAGAGAGCATACCAGATACCAGCAAACATCTGCCACCCTCTCAACTTGAATTCATCCCGTTAGCCATCCGAAATCACCCCGAGGCCCCCGGGACCTCAAACAAAGGTACCAACACATCCTAAAACATTATTCAAACTTGCTCCAATCATAAAAAAACCTCAACTAACACCGAAATCATTGAATTACACTGGATTCAAGCCTAAGTTTTCTTAAAACTTCAGAAATGCGCATTCAATCAAAAACCCGACCAAGACACCTCCGAATGATCTGAAATTTTGTACACATATCCAAAATCACCTAATGAAGCTACATCAACTCTCGGAATTCCATTCCAACCCTCAGATCAAAATCTCACCTATCAACTAAAATTCGCCAAAATACTAACTTCGCCAATTCAAGCCTGATTCTACACCGGACCTCCAAAATCAATTCCGATCACTCTCCTAAGTAGCAAATCATCCCCCGAAGCTAACCAAAACTCCAAAAATCACATCCGAGCCCTATAACTCATAAGTCAACATCCGGTTGACTTTTCCAACTTAAGCCTTCCTTAAAGAGACTAAGTGTCTCATTTCTTATCAAAACCAATCCAAATCAACTCTAACACACCACATACCGATAACAAAACATGAAGAAGCATAAAATGGGGAAATGGAGTGGTAACTCATAAGACGACGGGTCGGGTCGTCATAGCATGATGTGGGTCCTAAACTACCCAAGCAATTAATATCGTAGTAGCTACGCACAGACTCTCGTCACCTAGTACGTACGTATCCCTGCATTTAGTAGCAATTACTCAGTTATTACACCTATGGGGACAATTCTCTCTTACAAGGTTAGAAAGGAGACTCACCTCGCTCCAAAGCGCACTTCCAATATCAAGAACAAGCCCAAGCCCTCAATTCGGAGCCAAATGATCACAAACTAGTTAAATAAAGTAAGAACTAGTTAATATAAGCTCACAAGATCGATTTCTAGCTATACAAGCCATTTCCCAACTATTTACATGAGTTTCCCAAAATTCCAACCCCGAGCCCACGTGGCCGAATTTCGAAATGTTTCGAAGGAAATCGTTATCTACTACCTAAGGATCAATAATATATGATTTCTAGTTCATTTCATAGCAAATTTCATGGTTAAATCTTAGTTTTATTAAAACCCTAGGTCTAGCTCTAACCCTTTGATTTTACCTAATTTTTGGTGTTTAATCTACCTAATATACATGTACTTAAACTAAGGATGAATGGAAATAACTTACCTCACAATGCTATGTTGAAACCCCCTCTTTGGAAGCTCTAAAATATCCTAGTGTAGTGAAGAAATGAAATAAATACTCTTAGTCCCGTTTTTAAAAGCTCTGCCCAGCCCTCTGATGTTGCAATTGTGACACCAGGCTCGCAATTGCAAGGTCGCAATTGCAACAAATTTATCGCAAATGCGAACAACCCCCTTTTCCTTCCGTGCTCGCAAATGCGAAAATAGGCTCGCAAATGCGGACACCCTAGGCTCGCAATTGCGAAGAATAAGGTCGAAAATGCGACCATTGCCTAGCTGGGCCCAGTTTGCAAATGTGATGCCATACTCGCAATTGCAATGACTATCTCGCAATTGCGAGACCTGTAGCATGGGCCAAAAATACCAGAAAACTGGTATGTTTTCTCATCTCCAACCATGTCCAAATCTCACCGAGCCGTCGGGGCTCCACTCTGAACATACACACAAGTCCTACAATAATGTGCAAACTTGCTCAAGCAATCAAATCGCATAATTAACACCTAAAACCACGTATTTAACACCAAAATGCATGAAATCCTTAAGACCAACTAAATTCCTATCTCTTTAACTAAACGTCCGAATCACGTCAAATCAATCCCGTTTCTTACCAAATTTCACAGACAAGACAAAAATATTATACTGAACCTATACCAGGCTCCGGAACCAACATACGGGCCCAATATCAATGTGATCAAGCATTTTTCCTTTTTATTAAACCCTTAGGATTTCAATTTAACAATTTTCAATAAAAATTCATTACTCGAGTTAGGGACCTCGGAATTCAATTCCGGGCATACGTCCAGGTCCCATATTTTTCCGCGGACCTCCCGGGACCGTCAAATCACGACTCCGAGACCATTTTTCCAAAAAGTTGACCGAAGTCAACTTGGTCTTTTAAGAGAATCTTAAAGAAACAATTAGACATATTTCACTCAAAACTCTTCCAACTCCCGAACCAACCATCCCCGCAAGTTGTAAATTAGCTAAAGCAAGTATAAAAAGTTTGATTTAGGGGAACAGAGTTCTAAAAGGCTAAACGACCAGTCGGGTCATTACACCGTGTAGGAAGGCTTAATATTTAAAACATCAACTAAGACTTTTCCTAATATTGTCCGCTATAATTACAAGTGTATATAAAGCTATATTTAAAAAATAAATGAATTTATAAATAATATCAAATTAGACATTTTAGATAAGTATTATTTCTTGAAAATATATTAATGACAATCATATATTTATAACTATTTTAAAAATAATTCATATATATTTTTTAAATTAATAATATTTTATTTTAATCAATTATAAAATTTAAAAGTACATATTTTGTAAGAACGTCATGGACTACATGATTGATAAAATAATTAATATTTATAAATATAATATCGTAACGTTGCTCAAATATTTTACGAATTGTTTTTAATCAATTCTAAATGAAAAGAATGCCATGCTATCTGAATTAATAAGTGAATACTACTAAAGCAAATAAAATATAACATAACTTCAAAATCAAAAAAAACAATTAGCATAATACTCTTATGTAAAATTAAAACATATTGTCACGACCCATTTTCAAAATAGATCGTGGTGGCGCCCAACGCCATTGTCAGGCAAGCCAACGCGGAAATATAATTAAATTCTCATTTTTTACTTTTACCAAAATTGGTGCAGCAATTCATTAAGTTAAAATCAATCCAAGAATAAACAGTAATATGCCAAAAATAGTTATACAACTCCCAAAATACTAGTCTACTAATATGTGTGCCAAGACCTGGTATCACAAGTAATAGGCGACTAGTAGAATGTACAAAAGAATAAAATCGTCCTACTGTCCGGGATAGATTAGACAACAAAAGTAAAGAAAGACTCCATAAAGCTATTGAATGGCACAGGAAGGGAGCAGCTCACCGTGAAAGTCTCGAACTATGAATCAGGGGCGCGCACCAGATTGATAGCCAGATACACCTGCCTCAGATCCTGTACAATTAAGTACAGAAGTGTAGTATGAGTACATAAAATAATATGTACCCAGTAAGTATCCCGTCTAATCTCGAAGAAGTAGAAACGAGAAGTCGACTTGATTCTTACTAGGGTCAAATAATATAATAAAGTGTTCTGCTAAGCATGATAGTCAAAAGTAATCAACAGTTTGTAGTAAGAGGTAATAAGTCATGTCCTTAACAATTTTACAGTTAACCGTACACACTTCAAGAATTTAGCAGAACAAGTCAAGGATAAGATTTCACATATATGTATGTATATATCATGCACACATTATGCCGAGGTCGACGGCCCGATCCAATAAAAATAAACTGTACACTGCTAGAGGGTCGTATGACGCGAACCATAGATGCATCTATTTCTACCGAGGCGATCGACCCGATCCACAAATGTCAATTAATATCAAGAAACACATGAATGCGCATTTATTTCCAAGTAAATTCATACAAGTATCCAACAAGTGTATACATTCGCTTATATTCCTTTCCAAATCTCTAGCATATCCTAAGTGATCACATTAGCAAGAAAATATAGAGACATTCACAAATATAGCAGGATATGGGTCCTAGACTACTGGACAATTAACATAATAGTAGCTACGTACGGACTCTCGTTACCTAGTGCGTACATAGCCCCCGCATTTAGTACAAATTACTCAATTATTAAACCTATGGGGACAATTCCCTCTTACAATGTTAGAAAGGAGACTCACCTCGCTCCAAAGTGCACTTTCAATACCAAGAACGAGCCCAAACCCTCAATTCAGAGCTAAACGATCCAGAACTAGTTAAATGAGGTAGGAACTAATCAATATAAGTTCACAAGTTTGTTTTCTAGCTATTTAAGCAATTTCCCAACCCTTACCACAAGCTTCTTAAAACCCGACCCCGGGCCCACGTGCCCGGATTCCAAAAAATTTCAAAGGAAGTTGTTCTCTATAACCTAAGGATCAATAATATATAATTTCTAATTTATTTCATAATAAATTTCGTGGTAAAATCTAAGTTTTATTAAAACCCTAGGTCTAGCTCTAACCCCTTAATTTGTCAAAATCTTTAGGTGTTAATCTACCCAAAACTCGAGTGTTAAACTTAGAAATAATGGGGATGAACTTACCTCACGATGCTATGTGAAAATCCCTTCCCAAGAGCTCCAAAATCGCTCAATACCAGTGTGTCAAATGGTAAAAAATGGCTGGAGCTCGAATTAAATGAAGCTCACTACCTCAGCAGTTTTCGCTTCTGCGGTCAAGGGACCGCATCTGCGAGAAAAGACCGCACCTGCAAAATTGACTAAAAGGGTTGGGACCGCTTCTACAGTCTTGAAGCCGCATCTGCATAGCAGCTTCTGCGGCTAGGGAGCCGCTTCTGCGATTTGGCCTGGCCAGCTCTGGGCCGCATCTGCGAGGCTACAACCGCTTCTGCGAGGCTACAACCGCTTCTGCGGTCTCGCACCTGCGGTCGACTAACCGTAGGTGCAATTATGACAGAAGTAGATGCTTCAATACTTCTCCAAATTCCCAACTTCACTCTAGCCTCGTCCATTTGACTCTCGGGCTTCCGAGCCCCGCCCTAACATATCGACAAGTCTGAAATCACAAGACGGACCTACTCGAACCTTCAAAATGCCCGAAATAACGCTAAATCTAGGAATTACCCCCTAAAACCAAATGATACAAACTTATGAATATCTAGTTCTTAATTTTTCTTTAACGAGCCGAAACGCACTTAAACTACTCGGATTGACACCAAATTTTGCGACCAATGCTTAAATGTTATACCGGACCTATACCGTGCTCTGGAACTAACATACGAGCCCGACACCCATAAAATCAATCATTAATTAGTTTCTTTAAATCTTTAATATTTCAAATTAACAATTTTTAATGAAAATTTATTACTCGGGTTGGGAACCTCGAAATTCGATTCCGGGCATATGCCCGGGTCCCATATTTTCCTATGGACCTGTCACACCTCCTTTTTCTGCTACTACACCCCGTGAAGGGTATAATAAAAGGAGTTTTTACAATTAAAGGACAATCGAAATGAGATTCATTTATTAAGAGATTCAGATTTGCCACTTGGGAGATTTATGGTGTCCCAAGTCACCGGTTCGAATCCCGAATCGAGGAAAGGTTTTGACTCTGTATTATAGTCGCGAACCAAAAATCCGGGTAAGGAATTCTGACAACCCGGGAGAAGGGGTTAGGCACTCCCGAGTTCCGTGGTTCTAGCACGGTTGCTCAAATGCTATATTTGGCTAGAATCTGATTTTAATACATGTTAAACTTATAGTGCAATTTTAGAATTATTTACCGCTTTAGTCAATTATTAAGAAAGTGAACGTCGTTTAAGAACGTGTTTTCGGATCACGTCACATAAAATACACCCGGATCCTCGACACATTCCTATTCAACGTTTTAGGATTTGGATTTGGGTCACATGAAATGCACACCCGTATTTAAGAAGGTAAAATTATTAAAAATGCTCCTAAAGCGGCTAGCGTGTTATTATCTTTGCGGGAGGCCGTGGAATTCACTAAACGGCCTGCCCGAATTCTAAATATTTTGATATAAGCATTTAATGAGGGCCCCGCAACTTATATGTTTTGTGCGGCGAGGCTCGTCTCATTTTTATTTAAAAGGCAAGTCCTAAAGTAACTATGATTTTCTATTTTTATTTGTCTCTAATAATAAAAGAAAAAGTCCTAGCTAATTAATATTAAAAAATTGGGGCTTCAAGTTCAAGTCCGGGTTGAAACAAAAGGGCAAGCCTTTTAGTTTGGACCCGCTACCTAACCCGAAAGCCCAAATTAGTTACGACATTACTCCTAATGATCTTAAAAGTATTTCTAACTTCCAATGATCTTCTTGGGCCTCAATGATTGGCCCAGGATCATGGATAGGCAATTAGATCCACAAAGTGCTGCATCTTTATGGCAATTTAGCAACGAGCCCAAACGACTGACTAACATGACCATTAACCAAACGTTGAAGTTTCAATTTCTAGTCGCTTCTAGCCGAAAATTACCATAACAGTGTTGAAGCAGATGGTTTGATGATCAGCAGAACCACACGATCATTTTTTTATTTTATTTTAGAAATTGGGATTATTAGGACTGAACAGATCAACGTGCACAGAGACGAACATACTCTAACAGGATGAGATCATTTTTTGAAAGCCAATGCGAGATCCTTTAAACTATTGGATGATTCAACACTGATTTTAGGTCTGTGTTTCAGTATACTAAAATGGCTTCAGGTCTAATTCTATCACTTCATTGAAACCTATGTGAATTATTTCTAAATACTTTGCCTTAGTATCAAAATCTTCCTAACATCAAATTATACTTACAATCACAACAGCTGAATACCTGCACCAATATTACTTAGCTTCGGTTACAACATCTAAGTGTTAAATGCCAATATAATCTTCAGTTCATGCGAACAGTCTAGTTGTGAAGTCCTATTATACAATCCAGGAAATGAAAAGGAAACAAAAATACATATCAATATTGAACTAGACTAAACAATTGTATTTAACATCTATTTTGACTCTTTAACAAACAACAGTCTAGGCAGGAACAACTGGAGCAAATAAACAAGCAATTTCATTGCATTTCCTCATCAAAGTTACACTGAATCAAGTGCAAATGTGTACCTGGAAATGGAACAAAATAAGGAGAAGAAGAGGTCAGCTACAGCAGTATAAACAGACGCAAGGTTTCAGCAAGTGTTATCCAGCAACAATAGGATTAACTTTGACTCAAACAACCTTTCAAAAATCCAGAAATGAATTATAGAGATACAACACCCAAGAGATGACAAAACACAGCTTGATTGACCCCAAAATTACTTGAAATTAAACTAGGAACACTTTAAAAATCATCACAATCAGATCTCGCACTAGAAACTGTAAAGCTGTTACTACAGCTTGAGATTCAACTGGAAATCTCAACAGGAGAATGTTTTTCTTTTGAGTTTTCTGTATTTTTGGTTTTTTGGTTTTTGAAGATCTAGATCTAGAGAATTTTTTAATTTTAAATTCAAATTTGATCTAATGAAGACTTGTGAAAGTGGGGGAAATTTTCAGGGCTCCAAAACTTGTGATTCAAGGCATTGGTGATGCCTTTTTATAGGCAAAACTGAAAGAGTTTCAGATTTTCTAGTTTCTATTTAGTCCCTCTTTATTGTTCAGATTAGTCCTCTAGTTCTTGACTTGTGTCTCAAGTTAACATACTTAGTTTTCTATAATTCTAAATTGGACCCCATTCTAGAGTGTTCTAGATCTTTTCATTCAGTTATTTAAAGATTCCCTTGCCCCCAAATACCTAAGCTACCCTTCAATGCCCTGTTATTTACCCTGAACCTATGGATCGATTTAAAACAAAACTCTGTCTACACTATGGGCCTAGATACTATAGCCCAATTTCACAATTTCAAGTCATCAATCAAACGAGCCTTAGGGTCTGAATAGGGCTATTCGAGCCAACACAAAACAGAGTAATAGAAGTCTAAAACGAAAATCAAAATTCTCTGAATCCAAACTATTTAGTTATTGATCAGTATTAAATGACAGGATTAAAGAATAAACAACAAACTATTACTAGCAATTTGATCAAACAACAATCAATTACTATCAATTGAACCAACCTAGGTAGAATTCGTACTAAGGGGAAGCAAAGGAGAGGAACGGAACTTGACTATCGAACAGAAAGAAAAAAATAAGAAGAATATTGAAATGAAACAATCAGAAGAAGAAATAAAATAAATGAAAGAAAGAGAGACTTCCCACCTTGACTCAAACACAAAAACCCGAGTTTCTGACTTAGACACAACCTGACAACAGTCGTCTATTCCCCGTCAAGAAACGTGCAAACGATGTTCCCGGACACGGGAAAGGACCTTGTATGAACAACTCTGGCCTTGGCTTCGAGGGCTCGGACCTTATATTTAGCATTCGAGCAATTCAACGAAGATTTGAAGGAGATGGACTAACATTTTAAGGTGAGGAGGACGAAGGGACTCAAGAATGTTAGTTTAAGGTCGTTTGGCAATGGCGCCGCCACCGGAGAAAACGAGGGCGACGGCTAGGGTTTTGAAGATTTAAGGGATTCTGGTAGGGTTTGAGTGAAACGAACGGTGGGTTCGTCATGAGGGGAAGGAGACGGTGCTTTGGTGTAAACTTGGAGATTGTTGGACGCCGGCCGCCGGTGATGGACAATAGGATTAGGGTTCGATAGGTGAAGACGATGAGAGACTGAAGAACTGACCGTCTCTGAAGATTTTTGGACTATTTTAAGGGACTGGAGACTTAGTTCTCAACCGTTCGATCATGCGGAATCAATGGATGAGATTCACTTGGTCGGTACGGCGTCGTTTTGGTAAAGGGGCTGGGCCAGTATTTGGACGGGTATGGGCTGCAACAGGCGAGTGTTTAGTCCGTTTGGGCTGCCTTTTGTATTGACATATGCACATCCCAACTTCACCTTTTAATTCTTTATATTTGTTTACTTTATTTTATTTTCTTCTTTTTCCTTCTTTGTTTTAATTTTGTATTTTATATTTTTCTGATTTTATAAAAATACAAATTAAAATAAAGACCTAATATATTTTCAAAATTAAGCTAATTAATTCCTAAAAATTAATTAAGTCCTATTTAAAAGTAAACTCAAAACAAATTCAATAATTAACAATTAAAAAATGCAAAAAATGGAATATTTTTGTTATTTCTTTATATTTGTTCTAAAAATAACTTAACCCCTAATTAATATAAAATATAAAATTAAATCCTAAATGCAAATGCCAATTGTATTTTTATATTTCATATGAATTAAAATGCACAAATAAAATACAAACAATTAACAGAAAATAACACAAAATTCACAAAATTATAAAATAATAAAAGAAATTATTTTGTTTGAATTTTTGGGAATAATTCATATAGGGCAAAAATCACGTGCTCACAGGACACTCCGGCACCGTCAAAACACGAATTCGGGTCCGTTTGCTCAAAATATTGACCAAAGTCAAACTTAGCCTTTTAAGAAAATCCCAAGGAATCAAATGAGCATATTTCAACCCAAAATCTTCCAAATCCCAAACCAACCATCCCCGCAGATCGTAAATTAGTCAAAGCAAGTGCGGAAAATTTTATTTAAGGGAACGGGGTTATAAAAAGAAAAATGACAAATCAGGTCGTTGCATTCTCCATCTCTTAAATAAACGTTTGTCCTCGAACAGACATAGGAAAATACCTGAGCTGCTGAATAAATGTGGATATATGCTCCGCATGTCCTCCTCGGACTCTCAGGTTACCTCATTGACTGGTTGGCCCCTCCACTGGACCCTCACCACAAAAATCCTCTTGGACCTCAACTGGCTATCCTATCTATCAATAATGGCAACTGGCTCCTCCTCATAACCCAAACTCTCATCCAGCTGAATAGTACTGAAGTCTAACACGTGGGACAAGTCGGCATGATACTTTCGAAGCATCGATACATGAAAAACCGGATGAACTCCCGATAAGCTGGGGGGTAAGGCAAGCTCGTAAGCAACCTCCCCAACTCGTCTCAACACCTCAAAGGGACCAATAAACCTTGGGCTCAACTTGCCCTTCTTTCCGAACCTCATAATACCCTTCATTGGCGAGACTTTCAAGAGAACCTTCTCGCCAACCATGAATGGTACATCACGCGCCTTCTGATCCGCATAACTCTTCTGTCTGGACTGACCTGTGCGAAGCCTCTCCTGAATCAAATCTACCTTGTCCAAGGCATCTTGCACCAAATCTGTACCGTATAAATTAGCCTCACCCGGCTCAAACCACCCGATAGGAGAACAACACCACGTACCGTATAAAGTCTCAAATGGGGCCATCTCAATGCTGGACTGATAGTTGTAGTTGTACGCAAACTCCGCCAAATGCAAGAAATGATCCCACTGCCCTCCAAAGTAAATCACACATGCTCTAAGCATGTCCTCCAATATCTGAACTGTCCACTCCGATTGCCCGTTGGTCTGTAGATAAAATGCTGTGCTAAGCTCCAAGCGGGTCCCTAACTCACCCTGAACTGCCCTATAGAAGTGGGAAGTGAACTGAGGGCCTCTATATGATATAATGGAAACAGGCACACCATACAACCGGACTATCTCCCGGATTTAAATATGAGCCAACCTCTCTGAAGTGTAAGTAGTCATAACCGGTATAAAGTGTGCAGACTTGGTCAACGTATCCACAATGGCCCACACTGCATCAAACTTTCGCAAAGTCCAGGGCAACCCAATTACGAAGGCCATCGTAATGCACTCCCATTTCCACTCTGGTATGGGCATCTGTTGAAGTAGGCAACCCGGCCTCTAATGTTCATACTTGACCTGCTGACAATTCAAACACCTAGCCACATACTCCACTATGCCTTTCTTCATCCTCCACCACCAATAATGCTGCCTCAAGTCACCATACATTCGTAGCTCCTGAATGAATGGAATACCGCGAACTATGTGCCTCCTCTAGTATCCTCTCCCTCAGACCATCAACATTAGGAACACGTAGAAGACCCTGGAGCCGCAAAATACCATCCTCGCCAATAGAAACCTCCTTAGCACCTCACTGAAGCACCGTCTCTCTGAGAATCGCCAAATATGGATCATCAAACTGCCGAGCCTTTATCTGCTCCAATAATGAAGACTGAGAAACCACACATGCAAGAACCCGACTGGGCTCCGAAATGTCCAACCTCACAAGTCTGTTAGCCAAGGACTGAATGTCCAAAGCTAGTTACCTCTCCTTTACTGGAATAAATTCCAAGCTACCCATACTCTCTTCCTTTCTGCTTAAGGCATCCGCGACCATATTCGCCTTGCCCAGATGATAAAGAATGGTGATGTCATAATCCTTCAGTAACTCAAGCCACTTGCGGTGCTTCAAATTAAGATCCCTCTGCTTGAACAAATGCTTTAAGCTGCGATGATTGGTGTAAACCTTACATTACACCCCATACAGATAATGCCTCCATATCTTAAGAGCATGAACAATCGCGGCCAACTCTAGATCGTGCACAGGATAATTCTTCTCATGAACCTTCAGCTAACATGAAGCATGTGCAATAACTCGTCCCTCCTGCATCACTACAAATACCAAGCCAATGTGTGAAGTGTCGCAATATACCATATACATCCCTGAACTGGAAGGAAATATAAGAACCGGTGCCGTAGTCAAAGCTGTCTTGAGCTTCTGAAAGCTCTCCGCACAATCATCAGATCAATAGAAAGGAGCACCCTTCTGGTTCAGTCTAGTCAAAGGTGATGTAATAGATGAAAATCCCTACATGAATCGTCTGTAATAACCTGCTAACCCCAGGAAACTCCTGATCTTGGTCACTGAAGTAGGGCGTGGCCAACTCTGAACTGCCTCAATCTTCTTGGGATCTACCTTAATACCCTCTCCTGACACAACATGCCCCAAGAATGCCACTGACTCTAGCCAAAACTCACACTTGAAGAACTTAGCATATAGCTTTTGCTCTTGCAAGGTCCGGAGCACTACTCTCAGATACTGCTCATGCTCCATAGGCTATGTGAGTATATCAAGATGTCATCAATGAATACGATGATAAAGGAATCAATATAAGGCCTGAACACCCTATTCATCAAGTCTATAAATGCCCCTGGTGCATTAATCAAGCCAAAGGACATCACAAGAAACTCATAATGGCCATATCTAGCCCAGAATGTAGTCTTCGGGACATCCGAGTCCCGAATCTTCAACTGATGGTAACCCGACCTCAAGTCGATCTTAGAGAACACCCTAACACCCTATAACTGGTCAGATCATTGATATGAGGCAATGGATAGTTGTTCTTGATGGTGACTTTGTTCAACTAGCGGTAATCAATGCCCATCCACATAGTCCCATCCTTCTTTTTCACAAGTAACTTTGGTGCACCCCAAGGTGATACACTGGGCCTAACAAACCCCTTTGCTAACAAATCCTCAAGCTGCTCCTTCAACTCCTAAGGAGCCATACGGTACAGTGGAAAAGATATAGGCTGGGTGCCTGGAGCTAAATCAATACAGAAATCAATATCACGATCCGGTGGTATGCCAGGAAGATTAGAAAGAAACACATCAACAAACTCTCGAACTACTGGGACTGAATCAATCGTCAGACAATCTATGGTGGTGTCCTGAACATAAGCCAAATATGCCAAACACCCCTTCTCAACCATCTAACGGGCCTTCAAAAAAGAGATAACCTGACTAGATATATCAATAGTGGAGCCCTTCCACTCCAACCCTGGTGACCTTGGCGTGATACGAAGATAACCAATCCATGCCCAGGATGACCTCAAAATCGATCATATCAAGCAACAGGAGATCCTCTCTAGTCTCGAAACCACAGAATGTGACTACACAGGACCAGTAGATCCGATCCACAACCACAGAATCACTCACAGGAGTGGACACATGAATAGGAGTGCCCAAGGGCTCAAGAGAAATAACCAGGAAACGATCAAAAAGAGATGATACATATGAATAAGTAGACCGTGGATCAAATAATACCGAAGCACCTCTACCGCAAACGAAAATAATAACTATGATGACGGCATCTGTGGCCAATGCATTTGGCCTAGCCAGAAAGGCAAAGAATCTGGCTAGAGTGTCGGCTGGCTGGCCTCCACCTGACTGAGTAGTAGCTGGCTAACCTCTCCCTACCTGACCTCCACCTCTAGGACGACCCCTACCAGTTTTCCCTCCACCTCTAGGTGGCGGGGCAGCCGGTGCTGAAATCATAGGTTGCTGACCCTGCTGCATTGCCTTGCCCCAAAGCCTGGGGCAGTATCTCCTCATATGAACAAGGTCCCCGCACTCGAAATAACCCCGCAGTGCGGCTACCTGCTGCCTTGATGGTCTGTAGACCCACTGGAAGAAGCCTGAATAGCCGGTGGATGGTATGAACTCTCCGGTATAATACTGAAATAAGAATCAAAATAGCCTTGAGGACCTGAATACCTACAGGAGGAACCCTGAATAGCTGGTGGGCGATAGTAAATCTCTGGCATGACACTGAAATAGGGACACGCTGGAACACCCCGAGCAGGTGGCGGTGTTGAATATGGGGGCCTACTGGGCTGCCCCTCCCAAACTGACCTCTACCCTTAATCGGGGCACCTCTGAACTCTCCGGAGAACCTAGACCTCTTATCCTACTACATCTGCTCCCTACCCCTCAGATGGTAGCCCTCAATCCTCCGAGCAATCTCCACTACTAACTGATAAGGAGTTCCCATCTCCACCTCTCAGGCCATGTTGGCCCTGATGCCAAAATGCAACCCTGCAACAAACCTTCGCACCCTCTCTACGTTAGTAGGAAGTATTATTAATGCATGGCGGGATAGCTTAGAAAACCTCGCCTTATAATCGGTCATGGACATTTGACCCTGCTCAAGCTGCTCAAACTAATATCGTAACTTTTCCCTCTTAGAGGGTGGAATATACCTGTCCAGAAACAACTGCGTGAACTGGCTCCAAGTGATAGGAGGAGAAGCTGCTGGCCTGCCTAGAATATAAGACTGCCACCATATGGGGGCCCTGCCCTCTAGCTGAAAAGTAGTGAAATCAACCCCATGCGACTCCAATATTCTCATGTTGTGCAGTCTGTCCCTACACCTATCAATGAAGTCCTGAGCATCCTCATGGCGCTCACCCCTGAAGACAGAAGGGTGAAGTCTAGTCCATCTATCCAACAGCTTCTGCGGGTAATCATCCGTAGTTGGTCTGGGATCCGGTATCACTATAGCAACTGGCTGAGCCCCATCTGTGGGTCGTGCACCCGGAGTCTGATACACCGCAGCTATATGAACGTGAGCCTGAGCAGCAGGGGTCTGTGCTCCCCCCGGCTGTGATATAGTTGGATCTGCTGTAAATAAACCAGCCTGAGTCATGGTGTCTATGAATCGTAGCATACTACCCACAACCTCCTGGAATCTCGGTGCTGCCATAAAATCTGCCGAGGTAGGCTCAGCTGCGGGCACCTCACCCTGCTACTTGATGATAGGATCTCCCGCAGGATTTGCTGGTAGTACTACTAGGATAACTCTAGGACGCCCTCGTGCCCCTACCTCGGGCCGGTTCCCTCCCCTGGCCTCTGCCTCAGCCTCTCGCAACGGGGGGGGGCATCTCACCCCGGGTTTGGAACATCAGTAATACATGTCCTCACCATGTGTGAGAGAATAGAAAGAGGCAAATTTAGAATACCAACCACTAGACGATAGGACATGAATGAAAAGTAGTTCTTCCTAACACCCTATAGCCTCTGGAAGATAAATACAGACGTCTTCATACCGATCTGCAAGCCACTATTAGGTTTGCCTATAACTTGTGAGACCTACGTGAACCTAGTTCTCTGATGCCATGCTGCCACGACCCATTTCCAAAATAGATCGTGATGGTTCCCAACACCATTGTCAGGCAATCCAACGCGGAAATATCATTAAATTCACATTTTTACCTTTGTCAAAATAAGTGCAAAAATCCATTAAGTCAAAATCAAACAAAAAGTAAACAATAATATGTCATAAATAATAATACAACTCCCCAAAATAATATAATACTATCGTGTGTGTCAAGACCTGGTGT
>MU756997.1:123630-133917 GCA_026770625.1 Nicotiana glauca
ACCATCTGTGAGAGAATAGAAGAGAGAAATTTAGTATACCAACCACTGCACGATAGGAAATGAAATAAGAGTAGTTTTTCCTAACACCCTATAGTCTCTTGAAGATAAATACCGACGTCTCCGTACTGATCTGCAAGACCCTATTAGGTTTTCCCATGACTTGTGAGACCTACGTGAACCTAGTGCTCTGATACCATGTTGTCACGACCCATTTCCAAAATAGATCGTGATGGCGCCCAACGCTATTGTCAGGCAAGATAAACCGAAAATATAATTAAATTGTCATTTTTTACTTTTACCAAAATTGGTGCAGCAATTCATTAAGTTAAAAGCAATCCAAGAATAAATAGTAATATGCCAAAAATCGTTATACAACAAGAAAAATACTAGTCTTCTAACATGTGTGCCAAGACCTAGTGTCACAAGTAATGGGTGACTAGTAGAATGTACAAAATAATAATATTGTCCTACTGTTCGCGATATATTAGATAGCAAAAGTAAAGGAAGACTCCATCAAGCTACTGAATGACACAGGAAGGGAGCAGCTCACCATGGAAGTCTCAAACTATGAATCAGGGGCGCGCACCAGACTGATAGCCATATACACCCGCCTCAGATCCTGTAGAATTAAGTATAGAAGTGTCGTATGAGTACATAAAACAATGTGTACCTAGTAAGTATCCCATCTAATCTCGAAGAAGTAGAGACGAGAGGTCGACTTGACACTTACTAGGGTCAAATAATATGATGAAGTGTTCTGCTAAGTATGATAGTGTAAGGTCCCGTGAAATCCCTACTCAAAAACCCGGATCCCGTGGTGTCAAGTTAGGATCGTGTGTTAGAAATTAGTAAACATGCTTCGCGGCTCGCAAGCTCGCCGCGACGCGGACCTTTTTGGATTGAATAATGCATTAAAAAGTCAAGAATAAGTTTCCAGAATAAATGCAAGAAATGCAGTCCAGAATGCGGTCGCATAATTGAAATGCGGACCGCATATCTGCCGTAGAGTGAGGTAGAATGTTGGATAAAATTGAAGTCAGAAATGCGGTTGAAATGCGGTCGCATAATCGAAATGCGTACCACATATCTGCCGCAGAGTGAGGCAGAATATTGGTTAAAATTGAAGTCAGTTATGCGGTCGCATAATCAAAAATGCGGACCGCATAGTCGTCGCATATTTTCCTTTGAATTTGCGAAGGTCAGTTCTGCGGTGCACTTTGCGACCGTAGAACATAAATGCAGACCGCATTCTTACCGCAGATCGAGTCAGAATGTTTAGTTTTTTAGGAGCATTCTGCGGTCCATTATGCGGACCGCATGTTCATTCTGCGGTCGCAGATGCGACCGCATAGTTGACTCGGGGCCCCAATTTTCTAATTTTTAACCCGACTTCCATATCGATATAACCGGTGTTCTAGCTCATTTTGAATATTCATCTGAGCAATTCTAGAGAGAGGAAGAGGTTTCTTAGAGAGGGAAAGTCTCCCATCAAATTATTTCATAAGATTGGGCTAAATCATTGAAGAAAATCAAGTGAAGGCTCCTGAATCTTCATCCCAAGAGGTAAGGCTCCATCACCTCAGCTCATAATTGTATATTTAGCCATATAGGGTCATTAGGGAAGACATTCATAGGTATGAGAAGGAATCTCTTGCATGCGTACCAACATAGAGTATTAGAAAGTAGTAAAATTAAAAAGGAGGCAATTGGGGGTATAAAATGATAGAAATTCCTCACAAAAGGGGCTAAGATCACAATGCACCTCTAGTGTTTGATGCTATGCTTGAACCAAGCTAGAACTTCAGTTTCATCTCTAATTCGCAATTTTAATTTGAAATTTCTTGCTCAATAGATTGAAGCACTAAGAGTTCCGGAAATTTGTAAAAAGAGTAAGGAACAACTTTATTAAGGTATGTATGGCTAAAACCCCTTTTTTTAGAAATCGAGCTCCGTTGTCATTACGAACGTATGGTAAGGTTGAATTGGCTAGTGTATGATTGTTATTGCAAAATTAAATTGATTTGCATATATCTATACCTATTCGTGAAGGATGTGCCTCAATGTGTATAACATGCCAATCTTTACAATTAGATAATGATGAAAAGAATGATTATATATTGAAATATTTGGGCTATAAGCTGACACTGAAACAAAGAATTATTCATGCTAGCTATGTGCTCACTATTTGTGATTTCAACTTGAATCATCTTTGATATACGTGTCTATTATCACAACTTATAAAACTAATATTGAAAAGGGAAAATGATGTGATGATGGTGTCCATGAGTGCCCAGGAATCGTTATGATATGTGTGGAATAAGGATTCGGAGGAGTTGACTAATGAGAATGGAGAAATGCCTAGGCAAGGCAACCTAGCCGATCGGGTCGTGATCGGACACCATGCCGCACACATGGTGGGAATGTGCTGATATTGAATCCCGTATAAGGGAAATGAAATATTGATTGAAAGAAATGCCTCCAATGAGGTGACCTAGCCAGTTAGGTCGTGACCGGAATCCGCTCGAGATGGCGGTGGTGATGAGAACAGTGGTGAACATGTGACAAGATTGCCCTAATCGGTGTTGTGGAAATTGTATGAAGAATTATATGAATTGTTTCTTTGATTTGCCCGTATTAATTGCTTGTATCTATTTGACAGTTCTTTCTAGTAAAATGGTGTTTAGTTATACATACCAGTACAATTCAAATGTACTGACGCCCCTTTTGCCGGGGGCGCTACATTCGTGTTATGATTGTAGGTGACTCCATAGCGGACAGTGCCGACCGTGTGTAGCGGAGCGTTCATCTACTCGAAGTCTCGGTGAGCCCCTTATTCTTCCATGGGGCTGCATGGTATATCTTTTGTTATTACAGCTTTTCATTTTTGAGGTATAGCCGGGGCCTTGTTACCGGCATAGTCATGCTTATCTGTTGTATCTTTAGAGGCTCCAAAGGCACTAGTGTGGGTTATGTATGGGTTTTTGGGGAGTCCCCTATATGTATATGTTGTAATCTTAAAACTTGTGATCTCCTTAAGCCGTAACTCTAGTAGAATCCATGAAGCTAGCTTATGTACAGCAAATTTTTATGATATAAAATGAACCAGTAATGTGGTATACACCGTGTATTATCGTTCAAATTAACCAAAGGCATGAGTTTCGCATTCATATTGAATTGGGGTAGAAAGCGTTCGGCAAGGCTTGCTCAGTCGGGTTCACTTGATTGAGCGTCGGTCGCGCCTCCCGAGGTTGGGGCGTGACAGATAGTCACAAATAATCAACAGTTTGTAGAAAGAGGTAATAAGTCATGTCCCTTACAATTTTATGTTAACCGTACACACTTCAAGTATTTAGGAGAACAAGTCATGGATAATATTTCACACACGCACACACACACACACACATACACACACACACTCTCTCACACACACACACACATATATATAGCAGTTTTGTCTTTCAAAATTTTCTTTTCTCTCTTCTTTTTTCTTTTAGATGATGACAAACGAACTGAAAACTACGAATGCTTCTAATTAATTGAATCTTCCACAGTCTTTAGCACATAGCAGTCGATGCAGTACTGATTCCTGGCGGTTCCGCTAATCTTCCTATAAATACATTCCTAAAAAATCCGGCAATCGTAGATTGCTTTGGTTTATCTAGTCTTGATAAATGAAAGGCACCCGCTCTTATAAGAAAAGAGAAAAGATATATATCATGTGTATATTATGCCGAGGTCGATGGCCCGATCCCACAGAAATAAACTGTGCACTGCCAGAGGGTCGAATGGCGAGAACCATAGATGCCTCTATTTCTACTGAGGCGATCGGCTTGATCCACAAATGTCAATTAATATCAAGAAACACATGAATGTGCATTTATTTCCAAGTAAATTCATACAAGTATCCAACAAGTGTATACATTCGCTTATATTCCTTTCAAAATCTCTAGCATATCCTAAGTGATCACATTAGCAACAAAATATAGAGACATTCACAAATATAGTAGGATACGGGTCCTAGACTACCCGGACAATTAACATAATAATAGCTACCCACGGACTCTCATCACTTAGTGCATAAGTAGCCGCTCCCCCCCCCCCCCCCCCCCCCCGCATTTAGTAGAAAATTACTCAATTATAAGACCTATGGGGAGAATTTCCTCTTACAAGGTTAGAAAGGAGACTCACCTCTCTCTCCAAAGTGTGCACTTCCAATACCAAGAACGAGCCCAAATCCTCAATTCAGAGCCGAACGATCCAGAACTAGTTAAATGAGGTAGGAACTAATCAATATGAGTTCACAAGATTGTATTATAGCTATTTAAGCAATTTTCCAACCCTTACCACAAGTTTTTTAAAACCCGGCCCCGGGCCCACGTGCCTGGATTTTGAAATTTTTTGAAGTAAATTGTTCTCTATAACCTAAGGATTAATAATATATAATTTCTAATTCATTTCGTAACAAATTTCGTGGTAAAATCTAAGTTTTATTAAAACCCTAGGTCTAGCTCTAACCTCTTGATTTCTCTGAATCTTTAGGTATTAATCTACCCAAAACTCGAGTGTTAAACTTAGAAATAAGGGGGATGAACTTACCTCTCGATGCTATGTGAAAATCCCTTCTCAAGAGCTCCAAAATCGCTCAATACCCATGTGCCAAATGGTCAAAAATGGCTGGAGCTCGAATTAAATGAAGCTCACTGTCTCAGCAGTTTTTGCTATTGCGGTCAGGGGACCACATCTACGGTCCCGCATCTGCGTGAAAGGACTGCACCTGCAAAATTGGCTAAAAGGGCTGGGACCACTTCTACGGTCTTAAAGACGCATCTGTGTAGCAGCTTCTACGTCTAGGGAGCCGCTTCTACGATTTGGCTTGGCCAGCTCTGGGCCGCATCTGCGAGGCTACGACCACGTCTGCGGTCTCGCACCTGTGGTCAACCAACCGCATGTGCGGTTATGATAGAAGCAGATGCTTCAGCATTTCTCCAAATTCCCAACTTGACTCGAGCCTCGTCCGTTTGACAGTCGGGGCTCCCGAGCGCCGCCTGAGCATACCGACAAGTCTGAAATTATGAAAAAGACCTACTCGAACCTTAGGAATGCCCAAAACAATGCTAAATCTAAGAATCACCCCTAAAACCAAATGAATCAAACTTATGAACTTCAAGTTCTTAATTTCCTCTAATGAGCTGAAACGCACTTAAACAACTCGGATTGACATCAAATTTTGCAGGCAATGCTTAAATGTTATACCGGACCTGTACCGGGCTCCGAAACCAACATACGAGCCTGATACCCATGGAATCAATTATTAATTAGTTTCTTTAAATCCTTAATATTTCAAATTAACAATTTCTAATGAAAATTTATTACTCGGGTTGGGAAACTCGGAATTCAATTTCGGGTATATGCCCAAGTCCCATATTTTCTTACGGACCCTCCGGAACCGTCAAAGCATGAATTTGGGCCCGTTTGCTCAAAATATTGACCAAAGTCAAACTTAGCCTTTTAAGAAAATCCTAAGGAATCAAATGAGCATATTTCAACCCAAACTCTTTCAAATCCCGAACCAACCATCCCCGCAGGTCATAAATTAGTCAAAGCAAGCGCGAAAGTTTTATTTAAGGGAACGGGGTTCTAAAAAGTAAAACGACCAGTCGGGTCGTTACACATAACATAAAATAAGTTTCAACATAATATAAGTAAATATAATTCGAAAGAAAATGAAAACATAAGTCTATAACCTCATTCAACAATGATTCTACTTTAATGACATCGCTCATTATATGCTAAGTTTATTAATGATTCATTATTTCAAAACTAGAATAATAGCACAATTATGCTAAATGGAGAAAATAAAATAAAAAATATGAGCGACTACATGGAATCACAAAAATAAAGGTTGGAAAATGAGAATATTATTTAAATATTTAAAAAGTAAACTATGATCTAACATAGTTAAGTTTGCATATAACCTGATCCAATAATAAAACTCAACTTTAATGACATCACTCATTATAAGTAAAGTTTGTGGATGACTTATTCTTGTTAAAAATTACGAGGTATAATTTTTTGGAAAAATTAGAATATAACATAGTTAAGTGTAACAAACAAATAAAGAAAAATAATTAAGAAAGAAACAAAATATGAGAAGTTATATAGACGAATATTTTTAAGATTACATACTCATTGATACAGGGTACACGCGCAAAGCGCGTACCCTAAGACTAGTAAGTTTTAAATGAGTATCCGTTTATATTAGGAATTGAATAAGGAATATCAGTTATTTCCCTATCCCTTTATACTTGCCCACTCTCTCTCTCTTTGTCTCTCTATCTCCGTCTCTCTCTCTCTCTCTTTCTCTCTCTCTCTCTCTCTCTCTCTCTCTATATATATATATATATATATATATATATATATATATCCATCTTTCTGCTCTCCTTCTCTATTTTTTCTCTCAATTTTTCTTCATTTGATGATATCTATTTTTTATGTTTTCTTGTTGTATAGAGTTTTGATGGAATTCATCAATGGATATCAATCATTTTAACTTAGCAATTTCCTTTCATGTTACACAATTGGTATTCAAATTGAAAATGTCAAATAATAAATTTTGAAGGTGTTTGACTCTCCACCATTGACAGCCATTAAAAAGCTTTGAAATCAAATTTGAATTTTTAAAAATCATTATTTTTTGAAATGGGTGTTGTTGCAAACAACTGATAATTATTGTTTGGAGTTTATATTTAAATTTAGATGGTATTTTGGTGAATATTAGACTTGATTTGGCTGAATTCAGATTGAATGTCACGACCCAAATTTTTCACCGTCGGGAACGTGATGGCGGCTAACATCGCACTCGCTAGGCAAGCCAACGTTAGAGAATTGTTCACCTTTTTCCTTTACCTTTTTATAATTAAAAAGTTAACAAAAACTAAATCAGCAAAGCGGAAGTACATGATTAACCGATCATCCTTATACTATTGACAAAACCGAAATAATTACCACCTAGAAACGGGTGTCACAACTCACGAACATTCTATAAATACTACAAGTAAGGGTTTGAAAGAAAGATACATCTGTCTCGAAGGAAAATAAAACATAAATGAGAAAAACATAAGAGGGGACGCCAAGACCTACGGACACCAGCATGACTACCTTGTGTCTCCTAAATGAAGTATCAGCAACCAACCTCTCGATCAGCCACTACCAGCTCCAAAATCCGCACAGAAAGTGCAGTATCAGTACAATCGACCTTATGTACTGGTAAGTTCCAAGCCTAACCTTGACGAAGTAGTGATAAGGCAACGGCGGGGCATATACAATATAACCTGCAACAGTATATAGTAAAGCAAAAGGGGAGCACAAAACGAATTGGAACAGTATCTAGCAATAAAGTAAATATAGAACCCAAATGTCTTGCCAGTATTCAGCTATAACCAATCCTTAAGAGAGTTACAATACTATAGAATAAATCACAGCAGAAGAAGAATATATATTCAACAAATGATACGGCGCGCATCCCGATCCCATCATATAATCAGTAACAATATGAATATCCACCCTTATTACTCCTTGTTGCGGCGTGCAACCCGATCCCACCAGTCCACCCTTATTACTCCTCAATATATATCACCCTTATTCCTCATATTACGGCGTGCAACCCAATCCCAACTGTCAACCCTTATTACTCCTTATTGTGACGCATAACCCGATCCCACCAGACAATCACATTTCACCTTATTCCTCCTATTACGGCGTGCAACCCGATCACACCATATTACTACCAATCACAAAATAAGAACTAGTATTTCACAATTTAGCTTAAAACCCTCCACAACATTCGTAATGACCTGACCAGTCGTTTTGAGCTCTAGAGTGTCGTTTAGCAGTTTGAGGCCATGAGCAGCTTCACTTCAGGTATTATGACTTGTACGCATTGTCGGAATTGAATTTTGGGAAGTTCGGAGTTAAACTGAAAAGAGAATTCTCATTTCGGAAGCTTTAAGTTGAAAGAATTGTCTAATATCGGATTTTTGAGTAAACGACCTTGGAATTGGGATAGGCTCCGGCAGGTTTTGTATGATGATTTCGGACTTGGGCGTATGTCTGGATCGGATTTTGGATGACCCGAGAATATTTTGGCACCTATTGTGGGAGTTAGCATTTTTAAAAGAATTTCATAAGTTTGGGTTGAAGTACATTTTAGTGTTATCGATTTTCGTTTGGGATTCTAAGTCTGGGAATAGCTCCATATGGTGATTCTGGTGTTGGGAGCGCGATCAGAAGTGAATTCAAAGGTCCGTGGGCCATTTTGGAGTCATTTGGCTAAAGATAGAAATTTGAAGGTTTTTGAGGAGTTTGACTGGAAGTGGACTTTTTGATATCAGGGTCGAGAACCAATTCTGGAAGTTGGAGTAGGTTCTTAATGTCGAATGTGACTTGTGTACAAAATTTGAGGTCAATCAGACGTGATTTGGTAGGTTTCAACATTGAATGAAGAAGTTTGAAGTTCTAAAGTTCATAAAGTTCGAATTGAGGTGTGATTCGTGATTTCTACATTATTTGATGTGATTGGAGGCCTTGAGCAGGTCCGCATTATGTTTTAGGACTGGTAGGCATGATTGCTTGGGGTCCCGGGGTCCTCGAGTAGATTCCGGATGGTTAACGGATCAAATTTGGAGTTTGAAGAAGGGCTTCAGCAGCTGGTATCTAGTGTAACTGCACCTGTAAGGTTTTGGCTGCAGAAGTGGCCAAAGAAGCGCAGATGCGGTTGAGAAGGGAGAAGGCTGGGACCACAGATGCGGTCAAGTCGCCTCAGAAGCGGGACCGCACCTACGGAAGGAGGAGCGCAGAAGCGAAAATAGGGGGCCTGGGAAGGACCACAGATGCGGTAGTGGGGCCGCACCTGCGGAACTGCAGAAGCAGTCAATTGACCGCAGGTGCGGAAAGGCTGGAGGCAGTGTGCTCTTTTAAAATCCGTATATGGTTATTTTTCTCCCATTTTCATTTGGTGTGGGCGATTTTGGAGAGCTTCAAGGGGAAATGTTCTTCAAGTATCTCAACGTAAGTTGTTCCCGCTCTTTACAATTTAAATACATGATTTAGATATGGATTTGAATATGGAAATTAGTGAAAAACTTGGGGTTTGAGGGAAAACCTAGAAAGTTAGAGTTCTTAGATTTTGACCACGATTTTGGGAATGAAATTGAGAGTAAATTATATATTTGAGTTCGTGAGGCTATGGAAAAACTTTATCTTCAAAAAATTTCGGAATCCGGGCACATGGGCCCAAGGGCCGTTTTGTTAACTTTTTGATTGGGGTTAGGAATTGTCATAAATTGGATCATTAGGAGTAATTGAACGTATATTAATGGATTTGCATAATTATTGGCTAGTTTTGGAGCATTGTGCATCGATTCCAGTCTTCGAAAGGGCGTGGAATGCCGGTTATGGAACTTCGGAGCAAGGTGAGTCTCCTTTCTAACCTTGTAAGAGGGAACTGTCCCCATCGGTGAGTTAATTGGTTATGTGCTCCTATTTTTGGGGGCTACGTACGCACGAGGTGACAAGAGTCCGTGCGTAGCTACTATTATGCTTAAGTCCGGGTAGTTTAGGGCCCAAAAGCATGCTTACTTGTAATACTCGCAACCTTGTTGATAAACTTAAAAAATATTTAAAACATATCGAACGCGAAAATGAATTTCTAAAAGTCTAGATATCATTTCTTGAATTTTAAAAGAGAAACTTATCTTTTCTTGAATATTTGCTCATTGATAAATTATTGATTTGACTGTTTGAATGTATTTATCTATTGTGGAACGGGCCGAACGCCTCAGTAGATTAAATCGATGCACCTATGATTTGCGCATGCTCGTATTGTTTGCCTTGAGATTTATAGACGTTGATATTTTCTCTCCCTGAATTGAGAATAAATGTATAAATGATGAAAAGGAATTTGGAAATTCCTTATAAAAGGAAGAATTGTGTACTTGCTTCATTCTATTGAATTACAATCATATTTATAAAAATTCTCGATTTATTATATTATGAACGTATCATTATTGGACCACTAGTAAGTGTCGAAGTCGACCTATTGTCACACCTGTTTTCGGCACGCCCCCACCCCGAGGGGTAAGAACGGGCGAAGAGAGTTTTTCCAATTAAAGTGACAATATTCGACACGGGATTATTTTGTTAATTTCAGAGTCGCCACTTGGAATAAATTAAAGGTGTCCCAAGTCACCGATTTATTTAAATCCCGAATCGAGGAAATTTCGACTTTCC
>MU756998.1:0-22918 GCA_026770625.1 Nicotiana glauca
ATCCCGTTTCGATTGTCCTTTAATTGGAAAAACTCCCTCGCGCCCCCGCGGCGCGCCAAAAGGAGGTGTGACATCCGTGATCGATAGTATAATGATCTCCATTTGTATATTCCTAGAGACACATTGCAGCATGGAGGTGCCAGGCATGTTACCTTAGATGATGATGGAGTTTGAGATTGAAAGGTCGAGTATGTGTGCCTAATGTGGATAGGCTTCGAGAGTTGATTTTGGAGGAGGCCCATAGTTCCCAGTACTCTATTAATCTGGGCGCCGCAAAGATGTATCAGGATTTGCGGCAGCATTATTGGTGGCGTAAAATGAAGAAGGATATCATAGCATATGTGGCTCGTTGTTTGGATTGTCAGCAGGTTAACTACGAGCATCAGAGGCCTGGTGGTTTATTTCATAGGATTGAGCTTGCCGAGTTGAAGTGGGAGCGGATTACTACGGAATTTGTTACTGGATTTCCGCTGACTCGAAAGAAGTTTGACGCAGTATAATTCATTGTTGATAGGCTGACCAAGTCAGTACATTTCATTCATGTGGTAATCTCCTATTCTTCTGAGAGGTTGACTGAGATCTATATTCGGGAGATTGTTCACCTTCATGGTGTGCCCATATATTTTGGATCGGGGTACGCAGTTTAACTCACGCTTCTAGAGAGCAGTTCGGCGAGAGTTGGACACACGGGTTGAGTTGAGCATAACATTTCATCCCCAGACGGACGGTCAGTCCGAGCGAACTATTCAGATTTTGGAGGATATGCTCCGAGCTTGTGTTATTGATTTTGGAGGTTCGTGGGATCCGTTCTTGCCTTTAGCGGAGTTTACCTACAACAACAGCTACCAGTCGAGCATCCAGATGGCTCCTTATGAGGGTTTATATGGTAGGTGGTGTCTCCGATTGGATGGTTTGAGCCAGGAGAGGCTCGGTTGTTGGGTACGGATCTGGTTCAGGAGGCCTTGGACAAGGTTAGGATCATTCAGGATAGGTTTCATTAAGCTCAGTCTAGGCAAAAGAGCTATGTAAATCGCAAGGTTTGAGATGTGGCTTTTATGATTAGTGAGTGGGTATTGCTCCGAGTGTCGCCTATGAAAGGCGTGATGAGATTTGGGAAGAAGGGCAAGCTTAATTCTAGGTTCATTGGTCCGTTTGAGATCCTTGATCGAGTGGGAGAGGTGGCTTATAGACTTGCTTTTCCGCCGAGCTTATCAGCCGTGCATCCAGTGTTTTATGTGTCCATGCTTCGGAGGTATCACGGCGATCCAGCCCACGTGTTATATTTTAGAACTATCCAGTTGGACAATGACTTGTCTTATGAGGAGGAGCCGGTAGCTATTTTAGACCGGCAGGTTTGCCAGTTGAGATCCAAGAGTTTTCCTTCAGTTCGTGTTCAGCAGAGAGGTCAGCCTCCTAAGGCATCGGCCTGGGAGTCTGATTTCGATATGCGGAGATGTTATCCTCATCTTTTTTCCGACTCAGGTACTTCTTTCTTCCGTCTGTTCGAGGACGAACGGTTGTTTTAGAGGTGGAGAATGTGACGACCCAAAGGGTCATTACCTATTTTTAATCAAATTCTGTGCTTCTAAGGCCTTGAAAACCTCATTTAGAGCCGCCTCAATTTGCGTGCGTAGTCCGGGCACGTAGTTGGAAAGCTTAAATGTGAAATTCTATGAAACAATTGCTAAATTTTGCTGTTAAAATGAATAAATTTGACTTTGGTCATCATTTTGAGAAAATGGACCCGGACCTATGATTTGACGATCCCAGAGGGTCCGTATGGAAATATGGGACTCGGGCGTATGCCTGGAATCGAATTTCGAAGTCCCAAGCCTGAGAAATAAATTTTTAAAAGAAATTATTTTTCTGAAATAGTTAAGGAAAATTGAAATGATATTTGATTAGAACGTGTCGGTATGGGGCCCGTATTTTGGTTCCGGTGCCCGATACATGTCTTATATATGATTTAAGATGTTTCTATGAAATTTGGTTAAAAACGGACGTCGTTTGACGTGATTCGGACATAAATTGGAAAATTTGATGTTTTATGAAGTTTGAAAGAATTCTTGGATTTTGAGGTTTAATTCAACATTTATGATGTTATTTTGGTGATTTGATCTCACGAATAAGTTCGCAGAATATTTTTGAGGTTGTATGTATATTTGGTTTGGAGCCCCGAGGGCTCGGGTGAGTTTTGGATAGGCCACGGGTTGCATATTTGAACTTAAAAATTTGCTGGTATGAACAGACTTGCAGGCTCGCAAATGCGAAGGCTGCCTCGCAAATGCGAACAGCCCAAGTTTGTCCCTTTTCCTTGCAAATGCGAGATTTATGTTCGCAAATGCAAAACATCCCATATTGGTCAGACTTCGCAAATGAGAGTAGTAGGTCGCAAATGCGACTATCGCAAATGCGATGATAATATCGCAAATGCGAAGGTCCCTAAAATTTGAAGCGATCGCAAATGCGAACCAAGCTTCGCAATTCCCACATCTGAGAGGTCGCTGAGACCTGCATGTTTTACACTTAACCGATTTTGAACTTCATTTTTCATATTTTCTCAAACCCAAACACACTTAGGCGATTTTTCAAGGATTTCTTATTCTTCAAATCAATTGTAAGTCATTTTTAACTAACTTCCTTCAATTATTAACATCTTTTAATATGATTTCAACTTCAAATCAATGATTTTCATGGGGCAAATTGGGTGTTTGGGGGTAGAACCTAGGTTTTTCAAAAATTGGGGATTTGAACCTTAATTTGAGGTACGATTTCAAAATAAATTATATATTTGAGTTCGTGGGGGAATAGTTAATCAGGTTCTGGTTCGAACCTCGGGTTTTGACCACGTGGGCCCGGGGGCAATTTTTGACCTTTTTGGGTAAAACTTTGGAAAACTCATTTTCATGCATTGGGGTTGATTCATTTAGTGTTTATTAATGTAATTAAGAAATTTTTTATTAGATACGAGCGAATTGGAGGTGGAATAACGGGATAAAGCTATAATTGAGGTTTGAGTTGTATTCAAGGCATTGAGGTAAGTGTTTGGTCTGGCCCTAGCTTGAGGTACTAGGAGTTGAGTCTTATTTGCTAATTGCTTCTTGTTGAGTATAACGTATAGGCATGCTGACAAGTATCTATACGTTGGTGTCGAGCATAACCGTGAGTCTTAAATTGATAGTTGTTGTGTTCTTAAATGATACTTCGGATGCTTTAAATTGATGATTCTTGATATTGAGTAGACATTTAGTCTATTCTCGTGGACTTTATGTATGCTTGAGTACTGGTATTAATTGAGTTGAGTAAGAGTTGAGCTAGGATTTGGTTATAGCTGATTCTCCCTTGCCGGGATGGTTATTTTGATATTGTTGTTCCCTTACCTGGAAATTATTATTATATTGCTTTGTTTTCCTTGCCAGAATTTTGTTGAATTGAAATCGGAGCGGATGGTAAGCCTACCACAAGTTATTGATTTAAATGGGAACGGGTGGTATGCCTACCACGAGTTATGGTGAAATGAGAGCGGGTGGTATGCCTACCACAAGATATTGATTGAAATGGGAGCGGGTGGTACACCTACACAAGATATTGATTGAAATGGGAGGGGGTGGTACGCCTACCACAAGATAATAATGTAATGGGAGCGGGTGGTACGCCTACCACAAGATATTAAAATGGGAGCGGGTGGTGCGCCTACAACAAGATATTGATTGAAATGGGAGCGGGTGGTACGTCTACCATAAGATATTGATGAAATGGGAGCGGGTGGTATGTCTACCACGAGATTTGATACTACACTCTGTGCTCTTTTGCACAGATCCAGGTACCGGACATGAGCAGTATCCGGGAGCTAGTCTTCAGTCCACCGAGACACCGAGGTAGCCTTGCAGGCGTCCACAGGCCCGGTGTCTCCTTTATCTTATATTTCAGTCTGTTATGTCATGTTTTCGAGACAAACAGTGTTATTTTTCTTTCAAATAATTTTATTTAGTACTCTGAGTAGTCCGTGGATGTTGTGACACCAGTTCTTGGGTAGAGGCATGTGATGATTTCCGCATTATTATTCAATTTATTTTATTTAAGTCTTTTGCTTTAAATATTTCTGCTGGTATTCAAATATTTAACGCTTGTTGTTACGATTGGTAAAAAGAATTTAAAATAAAAGAGTTAGGAGTTATGATTTATGGCTTGCCTAGATTCTACGAGTAGGCTCCATCACGACCCCTAAGGGTGGAAAAATTCGGGTCGTGACATCTTACTATCATCTATACCAGAGAGTTGGTCTGCAACAGTAACTGCAGTTAGCAATTCATCAGGAAGTACCAAACTCATATTGGATGATATTAGAGACTTGGTTCTAAGTGTGAAGATATTCGTAGAAGAGAATCAAGTGATTCCCCAGGATCTGCTTTTAGTACCGAAAGCAGGGGGAGAATCAACCAAAGAGGACAGAGTTATGACCGTGGCAGATCAAAGTCGAGGAGAAGAGGAAATCCAAAAATAGCAAGGACATTACTTGTTGGAATTGCGATAAAAAGTGTCACTACAGTAGCCAGTGTAGAGAACTAAAGAAGAAGAATGAAGAAAATTCAGTAAACATAATTGCTGAACAAGTTGGTGATGCACTAATTTGTTATGCAGACAATCCAGTCGAATATTGGATTCTGGACTCAGGTGCATCCTTTCACTCTACATTATGCAAAGAATTATTGTATAATCTTATTGCTGGAAAATTTGGGAAAATTTATCTTGCAGACGGCGAACCTCTCGACATTGCTGGAAAAGTTGAAGTTCATATAAAGACTTCACAAGGCACATTATGGAAATTGCAAAATGTATGACATGTTCCTAGCCTCAAGAAAAATCTGATAACTATGGGTCATATTAACGGTGAAGGATATACAACAACATTCAGCAACGGATCGTGGAAGATAACCAAAGGCAATTTGGTTGTGGCACGAGGCTTCAAAAGGGGAACACTGTATGCAACTGCAATACAAAGAGATACTATAGCAACAATCGATAATAGTCGTGATACAACATTATGGCACTGGAGGCTTGGACATATGAGCGGGAAGGGAATGAAGATTTTGGCATCCAAAGAAAAGTTGCCAAACCTAAAACATGTTGAATTAGATTTGTGCGAAGATTGCATTTACGGGAAACAAAAAAGAGTTAGCTTCTCAAAGGTGGGAAGGATGCCAACGAAAGAGATGCTGGAAATAGTGCACATAGATGTGTGGGGACCAGCTCCTGTAACTTCTCTATGAGGGTCATGCTATTATGTCACCTTTATTGATGATTCCACAAGAAAGGTATGGGTTTATTTTCTGAAAAATAAATCTAATGTGTTTGTTACCTTTAAAAGATGGAAAGCTGAAGTTGAAAATCAGATAAGTCTAATGTTAAAATGTCTGAAGTCTGACAATGGAGGAGAGTATGATAGCCAAGAGTTCAAAGCATTTTGCTCGGAGAATGGGATCAGAATGATCAAGACAGTTCCTGGAACACCGAAACAAAATGGTGTTGCTGAGAGGATGAAAAGAACACTGAATGAATGAGCCAGGAGTATGAGAATACATTCTGGATTGCCGAAGTATTTTTGGGCTTAGGCTGTTAACACGGCAGCTTACCTCATAAACAGGGAACCCTCTGTATCGCTGAATTTTGAAATTCCTGAGGAGATATGGACACGAAATGAGGTAACTCTCTCACATCTGAAATTTTTTGGTTGTGTTGCTTATGTGCATGTAAACTATAATGATAGATATAAGCTTGATCCTAAAGCCAAGAAATGTTTCTTTATTGGCTATGGTGATGATAATATTGGTTATCGATTTTGGGATGATCAGAATAGAAAGATCCTAAGACACAGGAATGTCACATTTATTAAAAATGTGATATGCAAGGACAAGCTTGAAGTAGAACCAACCAACACCAGCAAACAGACAATGTCTGAAACAGTTGAGTTAGAAGAAATCTCAGAAAATGAAGTGGCTAGAGGGATTACAACTGATTCTAAAAATAAAGATGAAGAACCAGAAGTCGAATTTGAAGAAGAACTAGAAGCCGCACCTGGATCAGAACCAGAATCAGGACCAGAGATAGAATCAAATGCAGAACCAAATTTGGAATCAGGACCTGAATCAAATTCGGATTCTATTACTCATGAACCTACATTGAGGAGACCTAAAAGAGTCACGAATACTCCAGATAGGTTAACTCTCTCTCTTCACTATTTACTTCTAACTGATGCTGGAGAACCAGAGCATTTTTTTGAAGCAATGCAGGTGATAGACTCTGATAAGTGGAAGCTAGCCATGAAAGAAGAGATGAATTCTCTTCAAAAGAATAAAACATGGATACTTATAGAGTTACTAAAAGGAAAGAAGGCATTGCATAATAATTGGGTGTACAGAGTCAAGGAAGAGCATGATGGTAAGAAGAGATACAAAGCACGATTAGTAGCAAAAGGCTTTCAGCAGAAGGAAGAATTGACTACACCGATATCTTCTCTCTTGTAGTCAAATTAACTACTATCAGGTTGGTCCTAAGTATCGTAGCTGCAGAAAATTTGCATTTGGAATAGCTAGATGTTAAAACTGCTTTCTTGCATGGTGACCTTGAAGAAGACATCTACATGAAGCAACCTGAAGGTTTTCAAGTTTTTGGTAAAGAAAACCTTGTGTGTAAGTTAAAGAACAGTTTGTATGGTTTGAAACAAGCTCCCCGACAATGGTACAAGAAGTTTGATGGATTCATGTATAAAAATGGTTTCACATGATATGAGATGGACCATTGTTGTTATATCAAAAATCTTGATGAATCCTATATCATTTTACTGTTGTACGTTGATGATATGCTAATTGCAGGATCTAGCACAAATGAGATCAATTTGGTTAAGTAACAACTGGCGGAGGAGTTTGAAATGAAAGACTTAGGACCAGCTAAGCAAATTCTTGGGATGAGGATTAGCAGAAACAGGTCGGAAGGAACCTTAAAGTTGTCCCAAGAAAAGTACATACAAAAGGTACTAAGCGGGTTCAGTCTTCATGATGCAAAGACTAGAAGCACTCCACTCGAAAGCCATCTAAATCTGTCAAAGGACCAATTACCTAAGACAGATGAAGAAAGGAAGTACATGTCCAAAGTTCCGTATTCTTCAGTAGTAGGAAGTTTGATGTATGCTATGATTTGCACTAGACCTGATATAGCCCATGCAGTTGGAGTTGTCAGTAGATACATGTCAGATCTAGGAAAGAAGCATTGGGAAGGTGTAAAATAGATATTGCGATATCTCAAAGGCACATCAGGTATGACACTTTATTTTAAAAAGAGCAATATTATCTTGCAAGGTTTTGCTGATGCAAATTTAGGCGGCGATCTGGATAGTCAGAAAAGTACCACGGGCTACGTGTTCACCTTGGGTGGTACTGCTGTTAGTTGGATGTCCAGACTTCATGAAAGTGTTGCTCTATCTACCACTGAAGCAGAGTACATGGCAATCTCAGAAGCTGGAAAAGAGATGATTTGGCTCTAGAATTTTCTTAAAGAGCAAGATAATTGTGAGCTTTTCAGCGATAGCCAGAGTGCAATTCATCTTGCCAAAAATCTAGTGCTTCATGCAAGATCGAAGCATATCCAGTTGAGGTATCATCATATCCGAGAGTTGGTAAATGAAGGAAATCTTTCCATGTAGAAGATACCAGGATCAAAGAACCCGTCAGTCATATTGACCAAAGTTGTCGGTGTTGACAAACTGAGGCTGTGTGCTGCCTCAGTTAGCCTTCAAAACTGATAGCGTGAAGGCACCAGAGAATAGCAATTTTTTTTCTTGATGTAATATAGGTTTGAGGGGGAGATTGATAGGAACAAACCTATTGTTGTATGTGAAAGTAGACAAAACAAAAGAAAGAAAAATCAAAAAGAGATGAAAATATGATGTAAGCGCTTACATCGACATTCTTGTCATGTAAGCATTTACCTCGACATTCTTATTATGTAAGCGCTTACATCGGCATTCTTATGATGTAAGCGCTTACCTCAGCAAGACATTCAAATGCATATAAATAGGGATTTACACTTTCATTTGTAGATCATCCTAAAACTTCTTCTTTCTCTCTTCAATTAATAAAGAGCTATTCTTTGTGTGACCGTGGAGCAGGCAAAAATTACCGAACCACATAAATGTTGCCTTGTCTTGTCTTCTGCAATTTATTATTTTTCTCTCTTAAATATTCTTTTCTTTATATTAGCTTGACTCGCTCCCCAACAGTGAGAACACATTAACTCCATTGCTTTTAGAAGCATTGGTTATAAGAACACAGATTTTGAATTTGCTAGTGCTTTCAAAATATGTACAATATGGGCTAAGTTGGGTAAAATTTAAAAACATAGGCCATTTTTTGTTATGGTGTGAAGTCATGTATATTTTCTTGTAATTCTTTCTAATATTTAATAGAATATGAAGTACTCTATTTTTTATTGAACTTTAAATAATGCGTTGTATGATCACTTTCTTATATCTTTTTCGAATTTGAAGTGATATTTCGATAATTAAAAGTTAAGTACAACATCTCGTTATTTAGGTATAATATGGATTTTTATATTTAATTACTAAATTTGGGTAACCTTGAAAGTATATATCAACAAAAAATTAACTATGATGTGTTACTAAAAAATTCTCCCATAAAAATATTTTAATAGATCATATATTTGTCAATTTTTTTAATTTTTTATTAAACATACATTTACTTATAAAGAATTTAACAAAGTTAGGTTGCTATAGTATTTATGTAACAAAAAAAAATCAAAAACCCGAAAAATCCAGCAAAATCGAACCAACCCGTCCATGAAATACCCCTAGTATAAACTACTATTAATTATTACCTAATAATTTAAAAATGCTAAAATTCTAAACTCATAAACTTCAAACCCTAACTCCACGTCTCCTTTAATTTATTAAGTCTTAACTTTAAATATAACACATATGGTCAATAGTGATTAGACTATAGTATAATTAATGGGGTAGAAACGGATCTGTGATTATCAGTCATATATACCTAATCATCTATAATCGAACTACGATTATAGTGGAAACACACTGCCAGGTGTACTGAACCTTTTAAACGACAAATCTCACATAAAGCTAGTACTAATTTTTTTCATGATTGTAGGTTCCTACTCGACGCACTGGGCAAATCGGATGTTAGGCATGTCTATCGTAAATGAAATCAAGTGGTGCATACACTAGCGCAGTATATGAGCAACTGTAACTCGCATACTAACGATGAGTGTGAGGAACACTTCTGGAGTGAACCACCTTTATTTACTTTCTCTACTTTCCGCAAAGACTTACTTGGAACTGTCTCGTTAAGATCAGTTCGACACCGTAATAACTATCTCTAGTTTACTGCTTAATAATAAATCCAGTGCCTTCTAGGAACAAAAGAAAAAAGAATCATTTGGTCATTTTTTGGGCGTGTGACTAATAATAGCTTATTTTGATAATGTACCTTAGTTTAAATTTTGACTCAACGTTACCGTTCATTTTTCATACGTCCTAATTCCTGCATGACACAGTTCAAGTAGAACAATATTTTTTTTAGTTTATTATCTGATGTCCGATATCCGTATTGAGGCTCCGACTAATCTAGATTGATGCCGCATAAGATCCATCAAAGGAGGAAGCGCTCGATCCCATTAAAAAAAGTTTCATTTCCAAAGCTTGAACCCCAGTAATCTAGTTATGAGTAGAAAGACCCTATCCATCAATCTCATAATAACCCTTGACGGTGAATAACAAGATCCATAGAAAAATTAATGCTGTGATGGAAATATTGGATATTCTTCACACTACTAAGGAAGATAATAAAGTAACGTTACAAGCACATCTATTACAAGCACTTCAAATGTCATTTTTTATTGCACATTCTCTAATCAAGAAATAATAAGATTGGAGTAATTAACTATAGGAAATTCTTGAAATTAATGATGCTGGGGGTCAGGTCCTCCAGGACTACTCCTCATGAGCTTGTACTTCCTTTCTTGGCTCATATCTCCATAATCAACTTTCTTTTTCTTGAAAAGGACTTGAAAAGGTTCAGTTAGGCTCTTTTTCTTCTCTAGAATCCGAGCTTCTGAACATTGCATCATAATCAGCACAATAATTAGACAAAGGTACAATTTCCCACCAGGCATGTTTTTCCTAGATTATACGTAATGCTTTGCACCAACAGAGTGTAGTCTAGCTAGCTATTTAAGGACATAAGGCACAACCAGTATATATAGTAGATGGTTTTCATACAAAATGGGAAGTGCACAATCAACATTTGTCTTTATTTCATTGTGTTCCATTCTCAAAACTTATAAGAGACGAATTCAAGATTTAAAATTTATTAGTTCTTACAAGTTCAAATTAATATTCGATAATATTAAATTCACATTCAAATATTTATATACATCTACTGAATTCATAATACATATACAGTATTTGGGTAAAATCCATAAGTTGCAATATTGTAGATCTGCCTTGCTTATTAATTAATTTGCATGAATACTATAGGTGGATCAAGATTTAAACTCTATGGATTCAACCTTTAAGGTTTTTATATAACTTATTATACCCTTAAAGTTGTGAGTTCATATCTACAATTTCTAGTGATTTCAATGATTTTTTACACATAAATTTATACTCCGCGTTAAAAACTACGAGTTCAATTGGACCTGTTGCTATAGAGTTACATCAGCCCCTTATGAGTACGTAGTACATTTTGGATGTACCTGAATAATGACTTACAGCAAATATCTTACGGCATATATTATGAGCTATCAATTTTTTCTGGAAAATATATTATTCAACCTAGTACCCTCGAACATGTAAAGATTCTTAGGCATTCTAATTAGTTTAGTTGTATACTATAATAATATCTGGTAATGGGTGAGCGTCGAGTCAGCTTTAATTTTGGCCTTCTTATTAAGAATATGTGATGCGGCAAATCTAACACACAGTGACCTTGAAATCGAAGGGTCACTGTCTCTAATTTCACTTTCACTGCAATCATGTCCACCGCAAGAATAGTAAACTACCTTTATTTGCAGTAGCCTATGTTTCAATCTTCCTCTTTACACATAAAATTACATATACCGACTCTTTGTCAAGTTCAAATCTTGAATCCACTTATATTTGACAAAAGGATTAGTAGTTGGAAAAAATAAAACTCAGTTGGACAAACACGGAAGGCTTAATTCCAAGATTTTAAGGGCATAACTTTTCATCAATTCGAGATTGTAAAAGTAATTTGAAAAGAAATGATGCCACACAAAGAATGTAATAGCTATGCGTCCTCACATTCATTTGCAGTTCTCACATTGTAAATAATATTGAGAAAATCTATCTTGCAATATGTTACATCTATATAGGGCCCTTAATCCGGTCCAACCAAAATAGCAATCTTTATTTTATTGTTTGCTTATTTTTGTGACAAAGCATCCTCGGACAAACTCCACTAAAGGAAATAAACTTTACAAGTCGTATTCACGAATCTGATAAGAATCTGGCTACTTATTCTTTTTCGACGGCAAAACTCATTATTTATTTGCATCATAATGGGTTGCCAAAAAAGATCCAATAATATTAGCACTTCCATTGGCGACTATAGATTAGTTATTATTCCTCTGCATAAGTATTTGGTTGTAGTTTAATCTGATGTCATGGATGACTATATCTTTGAACTGCAAGAGAACCAACTTGATGAATTTTAAGGCAATATAAGTTATCACCTCTAGGTTAGAACTTAGAAGTATCAATTTTTTGAATGTTCTGTGGATCTATCATAAATATAACTTATCACCTCTATCCTTATTTGCACATTAAATGAATTTTGAGCAGTATTTTAAAAAGCTTTACTGGGCTTGTCCCTGGTGGGAGCACTTGCAAAAAGGGCAAAATATCATGGTATAGTCAGTTTTCACACTGGTCAATAAAAAATAGCCAGCGTTTACCAAGTCAATGAAAAATAGCCACTATTTTGCTGCAACAGGGACCGGTCCAGTATAATATACGGGAGTTCTGGTGCATTTGTGTACGAACTCCAGCATATTATGCTGGACCGGTATACTTTGCTAACTCCTGTAAAATTTGCGGGAGACTGGAGCACCAGTGCTCCAAACTCCAGTATATTATACTGGACAATTATACTTGCTGGAACTCCCGTAAAATTTGCGGGAGTTCCAGCATAGTTATCCTGGAACTCCCGTAAAATTTACGGGAGTTCAAGCATACTTATGTTGGAACTCCCGTAAAATTTGCGGGAGTTCCAGCATAGTTATCCTGGAACTCCCGTAAAATTTACGGGAGTTCAAGCATACTTATGTTGGAACTCCCGTAAAATTTGCGGGAGTTCCAGCATAGTTATCCTGGAACTCCCGTAAAATTTACGGGAGTTCAAGCATACTTATGTTGGAACTCCCGTAAAATTTGCGGGAGTTCCAGCATAGTTATCCTGGAACTCCCGTAAAATTTACGGGAGTTCAAGCATACTTATGTTGGAACTCCCGTAAAATTTGCGGGTGTATTTTTCCGGATTTTGAACAGTGTTTTCACTCAGATTTAAAATGGCTAAATTTTGATGACTTTTGAAACTTGGCTATTTTTCAACGACCAGTGGTAAATCTGGCTATTTTTGAATTTCTCCCTGCAAAAAGCCCTAGGAATCACGTGTGAAGCCCGTTTGACCAAGCTGCAAAAATTAACTTATTTTGAGAAGTATTTTTTTTTTCAAAAGTACGTTTCTCAAAAGTACTTTTGGTGAGAAGCAGTTTGTGTTTGACTAATTAGTTTGAAAAACACTTCTGAGCAGCAATTAGAGTTTGGCCAAGCTTTAAAAAACTGTTTCTAAGTGTATTTTTTCTCAAAAGTGCTTCTCAAAAAAGTATTTTTGGAGAGAAACTATTTTTTTCTGCTTCTCCAAAACTGCTTATGCTTCTCCTCAAAAGCACTTTTTTTCTTCCAGAAGCTTGGCCAAAAGTGCTTTTGGCTAAAAAAAAAAAAGCAATTTTGGCCAAAAATAAGCTTGGCCAAACAGGCTATTAGTCATGTGAGGCTTACCTCAACGCGTGACTATGTGCCCTAAATATGTCTAACGTTCAATGCTCGAGGCTCGCCTAACATTTTTATGCAAATTATGTATCGAATTCCCAAATTAGCATCGCTGATCCACAAAATTCTTTAACAAGTGAACGATAAAAGTTCTATATGTAGATTGAGAGTAACTAAAATAATAAGCCTCATTATTGCAAATTTAATAATTAAGAATATCGTGAGGTTGAATATAATTTGAATTTGATTTGAAAATAGATTGACGAAACTTATATTCTCACTTGTTATTGGCTATGTCTTAGTTCATACAACTCTAAAAATTACAAACTTTCATTATTTTAATATTTGAAAGTAATCTTTTATTTATTCATGAAGGAGTAATATTTTAAATTATAGCATTAATAAAGTAATTAGTTATTTATTTTTAGAAAGGTAAAATGTAGTTTGATAATAATTTTTAAGAAAGCGCAATTTTTTAATTGTTTGAAAGTTAAGACATTATAATTGATTCGTATCTCATAATAACTTCAATATTATTACATTATTTATATTGTAAAAAATATGCTAGATATTTTATTTTTATAAATTTCTTTAATTTGTTAAAATAATTTTAATGTGCTTTTTATATTTTTGTGTTATTATGCTATTTTATTTATTACTAAATTAAATTTTTTTAAAGATTCGTGGGACTTACGTCCCTTGTCTCAGCCCTCAGGGCTTAGCACTCCGCCTCACACCTCCACCCTTTAAAAATTAATTTTGAGTATGGAAAGCTCATGATGGATATTCCAATTTCCAGCAAATCATTTTGATTGATGGTACATTGGTAGGAGTGGCAAACGGGCGGGTCGAATCGGATGTGATTCGTGTTAAAAACGGATAATGAAAAAACGAATCAATTATCCGGCCCGATCCATATTTAATACGGATAAAAATGAATTAATCAGCGGATAATATGGGTTACCCATATTATCCAAGACTTCTTGAATATGATCACTTTTGGGAGAATTCTTTTCTCTAATTTGAGGAACCCCCAATTTGAGGCTTTACAAATGTAAAAGTTAGACCCATTGGTTATCCATTGATTATTCATTTGTTATCCATTTTTTAAATGGATAACATGGTTCTTATCCATATTTGACCCGTTTTTTAAAGTTCATTATCCAACCCATTTTTCGGTGAATTGAAGTTGGCCTTAGGTGTAATAGGATTCCCAGTTACTGCGCGCGATCGTATACTGAGGTGCTCCCCGCCGGTTGTTGGAACGACGCGAGCCGGGCACACCAAGTACACACGTGATTCTGCTCTGGCAAAAGTGCACGCGCAATTCAGCTCTGAAAAAACTCCCTGAGGTCCAGAGAGAGATGAAGTTTATAGTTAACTAATGGCTTTTGTGCAACGTCGAAAGGGTCCTGATGTAGTGGGATCATTTGGATTGTTACAACCTCTAGCAGATGGTTTGAAATTGATTCCAAAAGAACCTATTTCACCAAATAGTGCTAATTTCTCCCTTTCTAGAATGGCTCCAGTGGCTACATTTATGTTTAGTCGGGTCACTCGGGCCGTTGTACCTTTTGATTATGGTATGGTATTGTCAGATCCGAACATAGGGCTATTTTATTTGTTTGCCATATCTTCGCTATGTGGCTCTCTCTTATTAGAAGAAGAAAGGGGCGCGACCCCATTCAGCTCGAAGAAGTAGCTCTTTTAACTAATCCATACTTTTCATTTCCTTCTCCTCGCTACTGTAAAAATGTTGAATTTATTTTTTTACACTGGCGCAGATGATTTCCCCTAAGGCACCGATGGACCAACACCTTCGTATGTATATCACCCGAATTTCTGGATTCACGGCGTCGAGTATTTGCACTTTAGATCTCATGACCTTTTATAAGAAGTTCCGTTCCTATCAATAGAAAGATCTCTTTCTTCTAGTCGTGCGTCTTAAAAGCGACTTACTTCCATTTATATATGTAATTTTTGAGATCATGCCTAAGAGAGGTATTCAACAAGCGCCACTCAACTGCGCAAACTAAGCCCTCCATAGAAGTTCAAGGAAGTAAAGACTTCACTACTCGTACAGGCTTGACGGAGTTAAGCTGTATTGAGGGAATCATTTTGTCTCAATCAATCATGAATGCCTCAACTCGATAAATTCACTTATTTCACACTGGATCTAGCAGAGATCGTCTCCAGCCCACTCGAACAATTTGAAATAATCCCATTGATTCCTATGAAAATAGGAAACTTATATTTCTCATTCACAAATCCATCTTTGTTTATGCTACTAACTCTCAGTTTGGTCCTACTTTTGGTTTATTTTGTTACTAAAAAGGGATGAGGAAACTTAGTACCAAATGCTTGGCAATCCTTGGTAGAGCTTATTTATGATTTTGTGCTGAACCCGGTAAACGAACAAATAGGCGTGCAATATCCGCTATTGACTGATTTAAAGCATCTCTCTTTTGTCCCTCCAAACCAAACTCGCCTATCTCAGGGCTGACACAACCGAATTGGTTGAGGAAAAGAGCTCCACTTTTAGCAGATTGATTGCTCGAAAGAGCCATACCTAACTAAGGGAAGGTGGTGATCTCATCTTGCTTGCTGGGAGAGAGGAAGCTTTCGGACCATCTTTTCCAGCCAGATAGTGAGCGATCACTCAGCAATGAACACTAACTGAAAGCGGTCGAGAATGAGTATCTATCCCTTACGGGAATCGAACCCGTGTCTTCAACATGAAAAGACGATGTCCTAACCACTGGACGAAAGGGACCAAAAAGACAATCTTTATATACCTCAGCTCCGAGAATAGAAGTGGTTCGTTTTGTTTCTATATGCAATTCAAGATTTCGTTTGTCTTAATGTTGGCGATTTCTGATGTGAATGCTTTGGACCAAAAGAGAGTGAGATGGAATCCAGAAGAGATAAGGCATTAGGCAATAGCCTCATTCATCTTCGGCGCAAGAGCGCTCGATCAGTAAGCTATTACGCACTCTTTCAAGGGTGGCTCCAAAGGAAAGAAGAAATGGGGCTGACCTCACTGCTGACCTGGGAGCAGGCTTGCTAACCTTTGGCCATATGAGAGATGTTAAACTTTCGCTATTAGTAAGCACTCCCCTAGTTTTGTCCTAATGATCTTTCTTTACATTGAGTTAATTAACCCGGCGGGTTCGCCTAGCTAAAAAGAGCGATGGAGAATCTTGAGAACCTTTCCGAACGTCTGTCTTCGCGGGGCGATTGGAAATTTTTTGGCTCGGCTCTGATAACGTAATTTCGGGAGGAGTCGGTAGTTGAGCACTGGAGTACCCAGGGAACCAAGCCTTCGCTCGATCACCGAACCGCCTTTAGGGGATGTGAAGAGAGCCCAGTTCTAGGCCCTCTTTTAGAAAGAAAAAAATGTACAAAAAGAGGGCTTGGGGGTATATATATTATACAAATTGATGATAGTTTATCATCATCAGAACAAAGATCAGTTTAGGTCGAGATGAATGGAAGATGCTTCTGGAACTAGTTTATGTTAGGGTCTATCTTAGATCGAAGGAAAGAATAACCAAAAGTTACACCCCTAAAGAATATGGATTCAAATTAGTTAGTATTTGACAAAGAACCTAACGAAATTTAACGTGGACTACAAGGAAAAGATAGAATCTCGCCCCACAACAACAGCTGATTCAATAGCAGAAGGTCCTGGAAAGAACCTTTCATTCAATGCTTCTGATTCAACTCCCAAACAACCAAGGAAGTATGCGCGAAGATTGGGTTAGCCCCTGCGGCAAGCATTATCCGGGAATGATTATCCAGGAACTGGAAGATGGTTGGCATGACATGCCTAAATCCCCCACAATCAATCCACAAGGCTTCAGGAGACTAGAGCAACCTTTGGACCAACCTATGACCGAATAAAAATAAGTTCATCACTCTTTTTCACATACACTAGGAGAAAAGGTTACGATAGCAAGCCCCTCCCCGGCTGGAGAATTCCCACTAGAGAAGACAGGAATTGAGTTATGATTGATGGAAGTCTGCTATGTATTAAGTAGTAAAAAGAGTCTCAATTGACTGGCATCGCCCTTTACTCAAAAATTCCTCAAAGAAAGCAAGCAGCAAGTCAGTCTGCGCATAGCATACTATCTAAGTTATTCTTATTTCCTTTTACGACTGGTCGAAGGGGAATAGAAAATGTTAGTCAAGTAGTGAAATCCACTTGATTGTAAGGAGAGGAGCTTAAAACCAATATCTTGGGGAAAGGACTCTACTCTACGAACCAAATCTTTCTGACGAGGCACCAGCTTTGTTTTTTGATCCCTGAGTAGCATTTCCTTTCACCGAGGAATCGGCGGATGCTTTAACATAGGTGGATATGGGACACAGAAAGAATAGATTCAGGTGCTCCTAAGTCAAGAGATTCTTCTCCCTAAGTAGCATTCTTGTAAGTACAGAAGGAATTCTCCTGTCTCTGAAAAGATAAAGCTAAAAGCGTTTAATGGATAATATGGGTGGTTAAATGTTATCTTTGAACCATTTTGTCACCCCTATATATTAGAATCAATTGGAGTTGAAGTGTTGAACTGATCTATTGTTAAGGTCAACTTTGCTCAGGGGCAATTTGGTCATTGCTGAAATATTTTAGTTGAACAGTTACACTCCATGTCTCTTTTTTTTGAACTGGAAAAGCATACTTATATTATATATAACATATGAGGGATAAAGCCCCCTAAAATTTTCCTTAATAATATTTCATCATAACCTACCATTATGCCTTGTAAGGCACTATCATTCCCTAATGCAACCAAGCGTTCATAGTATTCACTTGAGCAAGTTCTAGTATAAACATAATCTTCCCGATCCTTATCATATACATCCATAACAAGGTCAGGTGGTATAGAAAAAATACATAAATTATTGTAGCTAGTCCTCCTTAACGCTGTTTTTGCCAAATCATGATCCACCATATTTCCTTCCCTGAAACTATGCCTGAATAATATCGTCCCCTGCCTGGATGCCTCCTCCACCAATAACCTACATTTATGAAATAAGACATTGTTAGTAGAGTAATCTTTATTAATAATACTAATAATCTATGTGGCATCACTTTCCACTTCTATAGGGAACATATGTTCCTTGATGATTAATTGTAGTGCATGCACAAGGGCTTGTAGTTCCATCTGTATTGGTGAGCTTGCATGGATTTTCATTAAGAAACCTTTATTCCACATTCCCTTTGAGTCACGAACAACTCCACAGATGCCCCTTTCCATGTTGGTGCTATTGAATGCTCCATCAATGTTGGCCTTGAGCCATCCTTTTGTCGGTCTTTCCCATTTGACCTTAAGCCGAATAACCTTGTTGTGAAAGATCTTTTTGTTTGATAAAAAAGAGTATTCACTTGTGTAGGCCAAGATTTTTTGTACATTTATATGAGAAGTTTGGTTGTTAATGTTGTTATGGTTTCTATTATTTCAAATCCCCCATAGTGCAAAAGGTAGAATCTCTTTCCAAGTGACATACCCCATTGGAATTTTGGGAGATGCATTTATTATTAAATTCAACCATTCATTGGTGTATCTGTTATTATTAATTGCTACCCCTAGATTTTGCCATAACGACTTGGCTATGGGGCATTCCCAGAAAATGTGATATATAGACTCGTTATTGGTTTTACATACTGGGCACGTTGGGTCTATATTAATTCCAATCTTGGCAAGATAGCTTCTGGTGGGTAATCTCATTTGATAGAGTTCCCGATGAACATTTTAATCTTCTTGGGGCAGTGTAACTCGCAAATCTAATTGGTAGGTTGTAGGTTTGAGTTGTGGTTATCTATTAGCTTATAGGAAGAGGATGTTGTGAATATACCACTGGGGTTAAGACTCCAATTGAGCTAGTTTTGATTAGCTATTTGGGTATCTCATTCAATTGCATTTATGCTGTTTTTAATAGGATTGGGTAGGTTGAAGGAAATTTTCCCTAAGCTCCACCCTTTTTAATCACAAATGTCCCTTATACTTAGCTTCTCCTCATCTTTTTTTAACAGCTCTGAAATGCTATTGCATAGATTAGTGAAATTTGGGATCCTGTTTGTATCCCTTATGTTCATACGTGAGTGTATATTCACTAGCCATCTAATGGCTATGTTACAAATGGTCCAACCCATTAGTAGACTTTTCTAGGTTATTGAGGAGCCAATTGTTCTTTTTCTTTTCCCATAAATGCTAATTAGCACTTTGGCCCATAACGAATTAGTGTTAGTGAGAATTCTCCAGGCCAAACCTGTAAGGAGTGCTTGATTTTTAGATTTCGCTCTCTTGATACCCAAGCCCCCATTGGACTTGTTGTTTGTAACTGTGTCCCAACCAATTAGGTGTATTTTCTTCTTATCCCTTGTAGTACCCCATAGGAAATCTCTCTGGATCTTGTCTATCTCAAAGTATTTTAGTGGGGAGCAAACTTATTTGCATTGGGTGATTTGGTAGTGTATTTAAGGTAGATGATATTGGAGTGCACCTTCCCGCCATACTAAGCCATTTAGCATTCCAATTATTTAATCTAGCCCTCATCTTGTCAAGTAAAGGATGGTAGTCCTTGTGCATAGGGATTTTATTTAATATTGGAAAACCTAGGTAATTTCAAAAATTATTACTAACATTTATCTCAAGTATGTGAGTAACCATTTCCCTAGTTTGTTTTTTATAATTTCTAGAAATGACTATTTTTGACTTGGCCTTATTGATGACCACACCAGATAATTTGCTAAAGTCCTCCATGTATTTGTTAATAGTCTTAAGAGTTTTTTTTATTAGCCTCACCCATTAACGTCAAATCATCTGCAAAAAAATAAGTGAGAGAGGGATGGTGTCTTAGGATTCATTTTAATAGGCACCCAATTTCTAATATCTATTTCATGATTAATGTTTTTTGAAAGCATATCCATACAAAGTATGAATATGTATGGGGACAGGGTCTCCTTGTCTAATCCTCTTAGTGGGCGTGAATTCCATAGTTTTGTTACCATTAACAAGGATTGAAATTGTACTTGTGGTAACGCAGCTGAGGATGAGTTTACTAATGTTCCTGGGGAATTTGAAAAAATTAAGGGTTCGATAGATATATGACCATTCCGAGAAGTTTTATTTTGTGTCTCATACAACTCACAAAATTATGGAGTTCCAATCTTACACTTCTGAGTCCACAGAATGCTGGGTCCACAAAACTGTGAAACAAAAAATTGCCTCATACAATAGTGTAAGTTGTATGAGACACAAAATAAAAATTTTTGACCATTCCAGTTTGTCGAATGCATTTTCTAAATCCAGTTTCAGGACCATTTTTTCTTTATCTATGTAGTGGTTAAAATTCTTAAGGACTTCTTGAATAATGATTGCATTGTCACTAGCTCTCCTTCCTTTTATAAAGCTGACTTGTTCTATATTGATCAATTGGTCAAGAAAAGGCTTGATCCTGTTTGTCACTTTGGTGATAATTTTGTAAATCATGTTGCATAAACTTATAGGTCTAAAGTTTTTTAGTGTGTTATCATTATTGATTTTTGAAATTAGGCATATATAAGTTTGGTTCACCTCCTGGGGTATTTTAGAGGTGTTAAAGATGGTGTGACATAGATTAATAACCTTGCTTCCTAATATATGCCAGAATTTTTGGAAGAAAAAATGATGAAGACTATCAGGCTCTGGTGCCTTGTATGGCTTAAAAGAAAACACTACTCTTCTAATTTCATGATTTGTTAGGGGCCTATCCAGTATTGAGAGGTCACATGCTGTAAAATTTGTAACATCATTTTTAATAAAATTATAGTTAGTCCTATTGTGAGATGTTGTGAACAATTGAGTAAAGTAATCAGTCACATGATCTATTATGGAGGATGGGTCTTCCATTGTCACGACCCCAGTTCACCCTCCATGAACATGTCGTGATGGCACCTAGTCCCTATGACTAGGTAAGCCTAACAATGCGGAAGATAAGCCAAAATTTGCGGGAGAAATTAAATAAAACTGAACTGGTAAAATAAATAGGGTTTAAGGTGCCGCTCGACACATACCACAACAATCCTCAAGCTAACAAAACTCACCAAAACCCAGAAACTCAAATAACAATCTAAGTGATACATAAGAGACTCTAACTCAAGAATATCTATACAAAGGAGAAAATACTGGAAGAACTATACTTATTACAGAAAAGCTGGAAAGGGACTCCTCGGTCTGCGGACGTAGCAGATATACCTTGAAGTCTCTACCAATACGCCTCCTTTCAAGGCTGACAAAACTGAACGGGAGTGCCTGTATCTGTACAACAAAAATGTGTAGAAGAGTAGTATGAGCACACTACGGCGGTGCCCAGTAAGTACCAAGACTAACTTCGATGGGGTAGTGACGAGGAACAGTCAAGGTACCTACCGGTCGATAAACAGTATAATTATAGGAACAATGGTAATGAAATATGAATATATAAAGAATGCGTGAACGACCAAAAATGCTACAATTCACAATAAGGGATAAATACAGCAATTAACAACAAGAATATAATAAACGATGATACAAAACGACGGCAGAATCACAACCCAAATCTTAAGGCCACAACACAGCAAGAAAAGAAAACAAGTCAATAATTTATATCGTACAATGATGTTCACATAAGGTCTTATCCCACTCTTTCCACAATTTCACCAAGTCTCGGACAAACCACAACTCGCGAAGAAACAACATCTGCAATCTAACAAATGGGCATCCTGTGTCCCATCAATCTCATGGTCATATCGACAACTAACTGGCTAACTAGGGCCACTCTTCCAATATAATGGATAAGCGAGGCGTACCTCCACCCTTAGAAAAATCAGGAGGAATTCACCCCTAATAGGATTGCTCAGCTATGTGTATGCTTGTGCAAATGTTTCTAACAAAAAATTTACCAACCAACAAACATGAAAAGGAGGACGGACCGCACGTACGATGTTCCCTCACAACTCCCAAGTGGTAACGTTCATACAATTAAACAATCCATAATCACAATAGAAACAAATAGGAATGCCTCAACAGGCCGTTACAACACTATACAATCAATCCCTGACATAGCCCACCTTATTTCGCCACGTGTGCAATAAATAATATAATAGGCATCGCCTTATTTCGCCACACGTGCATAACAATGTCCCACCTTATTCCGCCACATGCGCAGCCCACATATAAGCATATAACATATCCCGCCTTATTACACCGCATGTGCAAAATATCAATAACAACAATAGCACGGCAAAGACCTCGTGCAACCTTTCAACAACAATCGCACGGCAGAAACCTAGTGCATCACAATATCAACAACCGCATGGCAGAAATCTCGTGCATCACAATATCAACAACCGCACGGCAGAAATCTCGTGCATCACAATAGCAACAATTTAACAGGGTGGAAATCTGACAAGAATGATAAATGCAGCAGTGTAATAAGGCAAATCAACGAAACAATAATAACTACCAGGATAAAATAAAAACACAGGGTAAACACCACTCAATTTCAAATACCAATGAGGGTCTCCCAGGATACCGTCCTGTAGCCCTCTTCTCAACTGTCCAATGGATCTCCCGGGATACCGTCCTGTAGTCCCAAAATAAAAGTGCAGAGGGATCTCCCAGGATACCGTCTCATAGTTCCAAAATAAAAGTGCAATCACAGCCAGAAACAAACCAAGGGATAAATATGAAAAACGGAGTAGCAGATAGAACTAGCCTAGCATGCTTCACGTAGTACGATTAAACAACTTAGCAATTAGGCAATTATATCAGGTAGACATGCTTTCCTAGTCTAACA
>MU756998.1:44269-55369 GCA_026770625.1 Nicotiana glauca
GGGGTTCTGGACCTCGGATTTCGACTCCGGGCACATGCCCGAGTCCCATATTTTTCTACGGACCTCCCGGGACCATCACATCACGGGTCCGGGTCCGTTTACCCAAAATGTTGACCAAAGTCAACTATATCAATATTAATATCATAATTCTTCAAATTTTTCACAAAATTCACATATTTTAACATAAAAACTTTCCGACTTCGCGCCTGGATGCGCACGCAAATTGAGGCAACTAAAAATGAGGTTTTCAAGGCCTCGGAAGCGCGAAAAAAGGGAGAAATACGGTGATGACCCTTTGGGTCGTCACATATATTCCGTTTGACCTCGATCATTACTGGTATCAATCTCGACAGGTACCTCGAGTCCCAACTCGGTACATTAACCTTATGTCTCGTTCCGATAAGCTATGGGGCCGATCCTCGATCCATTACCCTGGTCTCGGTTAATTAGTGAAATTGGTTGGGCTCGGTTTTAACTGTATACAGATAGTCTCTTTGTTTTTTGGAATGTAATGACAAGAAAAAAATTGAATTTTCGAATCGGACCTTGGTTCACCATTACGTAAGCATTGTGACGTAAGCGGTAGAGATGACCAAAACGTCCGATTGGTTTAATTTCCCAGGCATTTAAGGCGTGCCAGTTGCCGGTCAGCCACTAGAAACTTTGAACCATCGCCGTGAAATCCATAAATAGGCCTCTTTTCCACTCTTTCAAACTTTACTTTAATCTTTTTTGCTATAATCTTCAAAGATCTTTGCATTCTCCTAGTTCTTCTCCTACAAACCTTCAAGTTTCATTGCCATCCTCTTCTTAATATGCCAAATATACTAACCCCTGTTCTTCCTCGTTCGCAAAATGGCTAAGACCACTAAAACTGTTTCTCACAAAGAAACTGCCTCTTCATCAAAGTCCGCCAATGCCGCCACCGCTGCGGAACATCCCCTTGCAGACTTTGTTATGACGAAGTGTGCCCCTGATGCTGATTTCAAGGTGGAGAACACGCCCTCAACACCGGGCCGATATGAACCCATATTGAGTTACATGCGTACGATCATCGAACGTCTCCTCGAGAAGGTGAAAGAGGAGTGCAACTGGATATGCAAGGATATAATAGTGCCTAGCACTGAAGAATCCATCACAACTTATAAGGAGAGGTATCTGCGTGTTTATACCTACCCCTTCACGACCATTCCCCTAGACCCTATCATCATTGCCCTTTGAAAGAGGTATGATGTCACTTTAGGCCAAATCCACCCATTCTTTGTGAGTAAGATCAAGGGGCATCCCTTTACCCTCGATCACCTCATGCATCTCTGCGGCCCCCGTCTTTATCGTGGGGGCATGATCAAGCTTTATTGTCGAGCTATCAAACCCCCATTCTCGAGCATAGACGAGACTCGAGACCGAGGTTGGATGGGAAGGTTTGTCTGAATAAAGATTTCAAATCTAATCTCTGCCGGAGATATGCCATTTCCTGAAAAGTGGAACATGAAACGTGAGAACTGCTTAGCCTTTTGAATATCTATTTTTGCCATTCTAATTTCTTGCCTTCCCCTCATCTAGATATTTTTTTGTGTTGCATCTAAGGCTGTTGTGCCGGAAGTGATCCCCGACCTGAGGCAATGGGTCGAGGGATTGGTGTCACAAAAAACTTACTCCGAGCGTGCTTGGATGGAGTTATCGAAGGGCCAATGGGAGGCCCATAACCACGGTAATCCTCTTTCCTTAAAAGGGTATTCCTTTGGGCCTTAATATTGTACTTACCCATCTTCTTCATTTTGTAGGCCTCGTGAAGGATGTGCCGATGAGGACCCCCTCTGCTGATGAAGAGGCACTCCTTTCCCCATCTGCCCCGAAAGAAGGCAAAGAGAAGAAATGAAGGAGGCTCCAATTTTTTCAAGCCCGAAAAAGAAGAGGCCGGTTAGGAGGCCCGCAAGGCTAAGGATAACATCATCCATGTATCTCTAGAGGTCGTCTAACAAGTAATGAATAAGACCACAGACGAAGACGATGAAGAAGAATGTTTTGAATTGGTGACTCGTGTGTGAGCTGGCAGTGAGGATCAAATAACCATTGGTCAGGCGGGAGCCGAAGCTGCTTTGCCCCGAGCTAATGACACCGAGCTGGAAAGAGTCGAAGATGCCTCACCTCGAGGTAGGGAGGCTACTGAAGAGGCAGTCAAGGCCGGCGCATAAACCGAGTTCGAGGTTCCCTGGAATCAAAATTATATTTCTAAAGGCCTCTTGGGGCAATGGTGATCGGGGATTCCTCCTCGTTCCCTGCAGTTCAGAATTCGATGATACGTGACGTTCAGGAGACGAAGACTTGTCATAGAGAGGAAGATTTTTTCTGTGGCTATTTCACTGAGTGGAAGATGTCATTGGTCTGGGTGATTTGGTCGTGCCAAGGAAGAGCTCGAATGCGGCTTCCTCGTGCTATACACTGACCAACCAATTCTGACTCCTAGCATTGACCCCAATCAAAAGCGACCTCTTATCATCTCGATCCAGGAAGATACACAAGTTTTCTCTGCCCCCATAGGGGTGGAAAGTTATCTTCGATGCTTGATCACTAAAGAGGACCAATAAAAAATGTATACAGTGGATGTTACCTGTTTGTTCAACGAGGCCCAGCACGCTCTGAATCGGGTAAGTTTAAAGGCATTTATCCTTTTATGACTTTGAACTGCAGGTATCTCTAACATTTTCTTCTTTTCTTGCAGGCTTTTGTGCTGCACCACGAGGCCTTTATCCAAATTCAAGAGGAACGCAAGGCCGAGGTCCAAGGGCTCACTAAGAAGTGCAATACTTATAAGATCCTTAGTGAGAAGCTTCAGACAGACCCGGTAGAGGCTCGAGATGCGCACGAAGAGATGACTGAGAAAGTATTCTGAATTGTTAATGATAGTGAGGAGGAGTCGGAGATAACGACTAACAATTCCATTTTGTAGTTTCGACAGTGGCTCAAACAGATCAAGGGCTTTTAAGAGAAAATAGACAAAGTGTGAGACGAAGCCGAATAGTTCAAGGGATGCATGAACATTCTGGCTACACAAAAGTAAATGGTTCAAGCAAAGCTGGATTCCGCCAGGTTAGAGTTTCAGTATGTAAGGGACAATGCCTCGGTTCAGGCGAAAAAGGTCAAGGAGCTTGAGTCCAATTTAGCCAATTTGGCCAAGGAGCTCGAGGTTGCCAAATTTGAAGTGGTCGCGGAAAATACTAAGGCCCAGGCTATTGCGGCTCAATACAAAGTCGATGTCAAACCCACCCTTGAGCAAGCCAAGGGCATGGTATATCATTTAAAGTGGTAGGCTCGAAGAGAGGATCTTGAGGGGGTCCTTTCTCAAAGTCTCGACATATATGCTGAACTCGAGATCGCCAAGGCTGAGGAAGCAAAGGCTCGGAAGTAAGCATTTCTCGATGAGGATTCCGAGGATTTGAGTGGATTTGGTGGAGAAGACTCCGAGGGTGAAGAAGCTGCTCCTAAAGAAAACTAGGCCATTAAGATTAGTGGTGTTTCTGTTAAGGCCATTTTGACCTTTGTAAAGAGCTCAGATCGGGATATGTCGCCCTTGTAAAAGATTTTTTTATATATAAAATATCTTTTCCCTCCTTTCTGCTTGTCTTCACTTCATTTTTTGTTTTATTTATGTCTTATGAAATTACATTCATAGGTTCGAGGCTTAGGCAATTTGGACCGAAACCGAACTAGTGTCAAGTGAGTGCTTGCTCAAACTCGAAGTGTGGTAACCCTTAAGTTTTAATTGAGTGAAGATTATCCCTCGAACTGAAAACAAAGAATGGCCCTTAGGCTTTTGTATTAGGCCGATGTGGCCTTAGAAAAAATATTGGCTTTCTCCCTTTTTCGGCTTAAAATGTTCATTATTAATTATACAAAATTTGTTATGCCTTAGCACGAAATAAGGAATTGTTCAAGAGTTCGAAATTTTTTTTATTCATTGTGGTTTTCGAGGTTTGATATTATCGAAGCCCTTTGTAATTTTTCCGAGGTCAGCCTTTTTGACCGGTTTATAAGAATATTCAAAGGACTATTTTATTATGGAATTCGGACGTCTTTGAACCATGTTAATTTGGCCGTAGCTTTTTTAGTTTGGGACTTGCCTCTTTGGCTTGTTTTCCCATTACACTTTGAGCTTGTTCGAAGTGTCAGTCCTCGAGTGGGGTGGTTGTGGCCTATAAAGATTGAGGGTTTCCTTTTTAAGGTCTTATGATCTCGGGGATTAGATATTTGGACCTCATCTATTAATTCGGATGGCAGTCCCTGATTGCGGGGTTAATTGTTCGAACTTCAGTTATGATCGGCCCTTAAGCCTATTTACTAAACAGATCAAGAGTATGAAATTGTAAAGCAAAATTTTTCTAAGGCATGAGATACTTGTCAAGGAAAAAAAAACTTCTCTTAATAGATGATTATACATGCGTGCATGTTTGATGTCAGGGCTCGAGCAACCTATATGGGCACGGCTCACTCGACCGTTTGGCCTTTACAAAATTTACCTATCGGGACGTTGGTGCACGAAGTAACTTCCTTGCAACAAAGTTGTCATTCTAGGGTAATACCCCTTAATATTCAAGGTTGATTATAAAGAAGCCACAGATACTGCTGACTCGTTCTAAACTAGCATGATCAATGGTTACCTCATTAAACACCTTTCGGTACAAAATCAATCTAAGGGAAAATAAGTGCAACGCGTGCCTTCAGAGCTAAATTCTTTGTGTTGAGGAGTCTGTGCTGTCTCTAGACGATCACCTGCAGGAGTTATTTTAATATGTAATTGAAAATGGAGAACGTCGTACCTTAGCAGTAGTATCGTTTTAAGTGCAATATTTTCCAATTGCTCGATAATTGTTTGCCGTTCATTGTACTGAGCTTGTAAGACCCTTTTCCTGTAATTTCGAGAACCTGATACGGTCTTTCCCAGTTTGGACCCAACTTCCCTTCATTTGGATTTTGAGTGTGGATGGTGACCTTTCTTAGCACCAAGTCCCTTATGTTAAAATGTCGAAGATTGGCTCTTCGATTGTAGTATCTTTTGACCTTCTATTTTTGAGCGGCCAATCGGACGAGGGCAGCTTCACGTCTTTTGTTCAACAACTTTAAACTCGTATTCATGGCCTCGCTATTTGAATCTTCTATTGTGTATCAAAATATTAACATTGGGTTCTCCGACTTCAATCGGGATTAAAGCTTCGACGCCATAGACTAACAAGAATAGTGTTGCACCGGCACTGGATTTTGACGTTTTGCAGTATGCCAATAGAACCTCCAGCAATATCTCTTTTCACTTCCCTTCGGCAACGGTCAATCTCTTATTAAGGTTTTGAATTATGGTTTTGTTGGTCGATTCGGCCTCTCCGTTTCCACTGGGATTATAAAGGGGTTGATAGGATTATTTTGATCATGTGATCCTCGAAAAACTTAGTCACTTTGCTGCCAATGAATTGCTTTTCACTGTCACATACGATCTCGAAGGGCATCCCGAATTGACATATGATGTGATCCCATATGAAGTCTATGCCTTCTTTTTCTCTGACTTTCTCGAAATCCCGTGCTTCAACCCACTTAGAAAAATAATTAGTCATAAGTAAAACAAATTGAGCTTTACCTGGGGCCGATGGAAGGGGGACAACAATGTGCATCCCCCACTTCATGAACGACCATGGGGATAAGATCGAGTGGAGTTGCACTCTAGGCTGGTGAATCATTGGTTCATACGTTTGACATTTGTCTCACTTTTAAACGAACTCTATGGTATCCTTTTCCATATCAGCCCAATAGTATGCTGATCTAATAACTTTGTGAACCAGTGATTTTGGCACATAAGTGGTTTCCACAAGTGCCTTCGTAAATCTCCCGTAGGACATAGTCGGTGTCTCCCGGACCCAAACATATTGACAGTGGCCCATCGAACATCCTCCTGAATAGCATTCCATCATCGACCAAAGTGAATAGTGTTGCCTTTGTGCGTAGAGCTCTCGACTCCTTTGGGTCCGATGGGATCTTCCCGTTCTTTAAGTACTCTACATACTTGTTTATCTAGTCCCAAATCAAACTTGTAGAGTTTATTTCAGCGTGGCTTTTTTTGATTACTGATCTTAAGATTTGTATGACAATCCCCGAGTTAAGTTCGTCATCCTCGACTGATGACCCCAAATTTGCAAGGGCATCGACCTCATTGTTCTATTCCCGAGGTACGTGTTGTAAGGTCAATTCTTTAAATCTATGCAAAGTTACATGTAGATTGTCCAAGTATCTCTTCGTTCGATCTTCTCGGACTTCAAATGTTCTATTGACTTGGTTTACCACAAGTAGGGAATCATATTTGGCCTCGATGACCTCTGCTCCCAAACTTTTAGCCAGCTCGAAACATACAATCATGGCCTCATACTCGGCCTCATTGTTAGTTAATTTCAAAGTTTTGATAGATTGTCTAATTATATTACCCCGTGGATGGCTTCAAAATGATGCCCGGCCCGTACTCTTTCACATTCAAAGCAACGTCCATAAAGAAGGTCCACAACCTCAATAATATATCCAATTTTAATAATAGTTCCTTTTCGACCTCGGTCACGAGGGCTGACATGTATCCACGAAGTATGCCAAGAATTGAGACTTGATGGTCATTTAGGGTTGTTATTCGATATCATACCCGCTGATCTCGATGGGCCATATGGCCAGTCGACCCGAAAGTTTGGGTTTGTGCAAAATATTGCGAAGGGGATAGGTAGTTACAACACAAATAGGGTGACATTGAAAACATGGTTTTAATTTCCTAGATGTGCTTATTTAAGGAAGTACCAATTTTTCTAAGTGTGGATATCGAGTCTCGGCCTCACCTATGGTCTGACTAAAATAGTAAACGGGGAATTATGTACATTGCTCTTCTCGAACTAGGACCCCACTTACCGTTATCTCTGAGACTGTTAAGTATAAGTCGAGTTGCTCGTCCACTTTCGAGGTGTGAAGCAGTAGCGGGATCAACATGTATCGTTTCAGTTTTTCCAAGGTTTGCAGACATTCCAAGGTCCATGCAAAATTGTTCTTCTTCCTAAGCAGCGAGAAGAATCGATGACTCCAGTCTAAGGACCTCGAAATTAATTGCCCCAGGGTGGCTATGCACCCAGTTAGCCTTCTTACGACCTTTTCACTATGTATGACCTTGATATCTTTGATTTCTTTGATTTTAGCGAGGTTGATTTTGATCCCTTTATTGGACACCATAAATCCGAGAAACTTGCCCGAGCCGACCCCGAATGCGCACTTTTCTAGGTTGAGCTTCATATTGTACTTTCTTAATATGTCGAAGGTCTCCTACAAATGTTTCAAATGGTCTTCTGCTTGCAGGGACTTAACTAACATGTCATAAATATAAATTTCCATTGATGTTTCCTATTTGTTTTTCGAACATTCGATTTACTAGGCGTTGATAAGTTGCACCAGCATTTTTTAGCCCGAACGACATTACGTTGTAACAATAGGGGTATTCGTGATAAACGAGGTCTTTTCTTGATCCTCCGGGTTCATCTGCATTTGATTGTACCTGGAGTAGGCATCGAGAAAACTGAGAATCTCATGGCCAGTCGTGGCATCGATCATGAGATTGATATTCGGCAAAGGAAAAGAATCCTTAGGGCAGGCTTTGTTCAAGCCCTTATAGTCTATGCACATTCTAAGTTTATTTCCCTTCTTAGGGACCACCACTACGTTTGCCAACCATTTGGGATATTTTACTTCCCAAATGGACCCTATTTTGGGAAGCTTTGTTACCTCGTACTTGATGAAAATTCATGCTTAACCACAGACTGGGCCTTCTCTTTTGCTTTATTGGATGTGACTTCAGGTCCAAGCTTATTCGATGGGTAGTAATCTCTTGTGGTATACCTGTCATATCGAGATGGGATCAATAAAAGCAATTCATATTAGCTGTAAGGGAATGAATAAGTTTTTCCCTAAGCTCGGGGTTAACCCCGTGCCCAGGTATACCTTTCATTCTGGCTGATGTTCAGTCAGTGTGATTTGTTCCAGCTCTTCGACCATTGATTTGGTAGCGTCAGAGTCGTCAAGAAATGCGAAAAATCGAGGTATTCTATAGTCATCGTCCTCTTTGATCTCCTGCTTCTCCAGTTGGGTCGAGGCCGGCGTCTTTGGTTGCTATTTAGCCTCTTGTTTTCCCTTTGAGTTCGATCCCTTTGCTGAAAAAAGTGTTGATATTGGTTTTACTTTATCAATTGCAAACGTCTCCTTGGCAGCATGTAGTTCCCCGTACACTATTTTGACTCCTTCAGACATCGGGAACTTCAAAACTTGAAGGGTCGAGGGTACTGCCATCATATTATGGATCCAAGGCCTTCCGAGCAGGGCATTGTACCTCATGTCGCCCTCGAACATATGGAACTTTGTTTCTTGAACTTGAATATTATTCATAAGGACAGATATTACCAGTGTGTCGTTATGAGGTTGTTCGATCACTTCCACATCCTCGTCGTTGAAAGACAAAGTCTCTTCTGGTAAGTAGTCTCGCATATGTTTTTTCCTTATGATCGCCACCTTGGTGCATTTAACTAGTGGCCCTAGAGGAATATCGACCCCTCCAATGATCATGTGAATCATGTGTTGGGGCTCTTCCTGGTCGTTCTCTCTGTTCGAATCCTTATATGAAGTGGTTCTTTGCCCGATCACTTAAGAATTCCTGAATGTGCCCCTCGTTGAAAAATCGGGCTGCTTCCTCCCATAGCTGTCCAATCTTCTATTTTATGACCATGGGTACCATGATACTTGTATATTTGGTTTGGATTTCTCTGGTCCGGATTGGTCTATACAGGTCAAAGCCACCTAGTATTTTTGATATTTCCAATGGCTGACACTATGGCAAAAACATATACATTGAAGTTATATTCTGATAATCGAGGTGTGTCTTTGGGTCCGACATCCCTATCAAATCATTCTTGCTCATGAGCCCTCGGGAGCTCTTTCCCCGATCACTACTTCTATCAATTTGAATGGGGTTGAGCACAGGGCCATTATTTCTCCGATCTCCACCGTATGTTGATAGCAATCTCTATTCGACCGTGATTCCCGGTCAAAGTCCCTTTTAGCTCTTTCCACGGACCTGTTAGGATAGACTGACCAAGTTAAATCCCCTAGTTGATCATCCTCGACCCTGATCTTCGGCTGATACCGATTATGCACATCGACCCAAGTGACAGCTGGATATTCAATCAAATTTTGCTTAAGCTATTTTAAAGCTACAGAACTTCGAGCATTGAGACCTTGAGTAAAGGCTTGAACAGCCCAATCGTCGGTGACCGGCAAAAAATCTATCCGTTCCATTTTGGAATCGAGACACGAACTCCTTGAGAATCTAGTTGACTTTTTGTCTTACCTTGAAAAGGTCTGACTTTCTTGTAGCAACTTTAATGGCTCTGGCGTGTGCCTTTACAAAAAAATCTGCAAGCATAGCAAACGAATCAATAGAATTGGGTGGTAAATTATGGTACCATATCATAGCACTCTTCGAAAGAGTCTCCCCGAACTTCTTTCAACACAGACTCGATCTCGTCATCTTCCAAGTCATTTCCCTTAATGGTGCACGTGTACGAGGAGACGTGCTCGTTTGGATCTGTTGTCCCATTATATTTCTAGATCTCGGGCATACAGAACTTCTTGGGTATTGGCTTTGGAGCCGCACTTGCGGGAAAGGTTTTGGACAAACATTTTATAATCAAGTCTTTTCAACACCGATGGTGCCCCCGGGATTTGGGCCACCCTGGAATTGTAGGTTTCCACTTTCTTATCATTTTCCTCGATCGTCTTTTCCCCTATCTCAATCCGCTTCTTCAGTTCCTCGAGCATCTTAGTGTTAGCAGTATTGGTCTCCGGTTCTCCTCCATTCGACCTCTTTGGCACAAACTCGGCACTAGGAACAATTTCTTGTGATGGCTCGATCTCGATCCAACTTGGTGCACGATTCAGATTTTAGTACTACACTCTTGCAGCTTGTTGGGTCTGCAACATTTCAAATATCATTCGGAGGCTAATATAACCTTCTTCACCGTCCTGGTAGTTTAGATCTGCCATTCAGATATCTCTACGAATGCTATTTTCGGGGTCGACGCCTAAATTCCTATTCATGGCAAAGTGGGAGCTGACATCGATTGGGTCTACGGTCGGAGAACCATCGGGGTTGACTGGAGGTATTCCGTTCCCTGGGGAGGCTATGTTATTGTTCTCTCCATGGAGACCGAGACTATCGTTTGTGTATGTGGGTGCTACTTGAGAGTTTGACATGTTGATCTTGTTATCACTAACACTTCAAAGAACAAACGTAAAATTATGTGTGTTACGAAAATTTTACCAAGCAATCACTATTATAATTTGCCCCACGGTGGATGCCAAACTGTTTACCTTTAAAATCGGATAACAATTAAATTTATAAGTAGTTTTAAGAATATGTGATTTCACTTGGCACAAAACGATAAATATAAGAATTAATTATAGAATATATAATAAAATAAAGCAAACCAATGTGATGAACAATGATGGCCTTCGAGCTAATTACCCTCGAACCAACTGAACAAACTATTGAAAGTATAAGCATGACAATAGAGCTTGCAAGAGAAAAAAATGGTGTATTGCTTTGATATGCGTGAATGTAATATGATTACAGATGGTTAAGACCATCATTATATAGTAGAAGAAACCTATTTACGGTATAATTCTAATTACAAAAGGTAATCTCACGATTAGCTAAACAACTGCCCTTGATTTCATCTGTTCTGAGATTTTCGCCATGATATTCAACCAGTCACGGATATCTCGCATTTCAGTTATTATGCTATCTTCGGTCTTGCTCGATGTATATTCGGTTCGACCTCGATCGTCACCGGTCTCGATCTCGACAGGTACCTTGAATCTCGAACTCGGTAATTTATTCTCATGTCTCGATCCGATAAGCTATGAGGTCGATCCTCGATCCATCCCCCTGATATCGGTTAATTAGTGAAATCGGGTGGGCCCGATTTTAACCGTATATATATATATATATATATATATATATATATATATATATATATATATATA
>MU756998.1:59773-85876 GCA_026770625.1 Nicotiana glauca
AAGTTCTTCAGGTTCTACTGAGGGTCTTCAAGCTGTGTCCCAGAGAATAATCCCTTGTTTTGCAACAAGTGTAATATATTGTTTGTAATCTGGAACGATTCAGCTTGTATGGCTGGCACAACTATGGCGGTGGCCAGATTGTCAGCTGTGGGCTGTGCCCAGTCATATAAAGCTCCCTCGGGCACAAGAGGTGCCGCTTCCCTGACATTTGCATCATATTGCTGATTCCTGCCATTTCCGTTGGGATCGATTACGTCTCCCATGTTAGTTTCGAGTTTGTCTGTCTGTTGAGATGGTTGATGTCTTTTGTTGGCACGGTTTAAAACCCGGAATGCTTTCTCAGGGTCTGAGAGTCCTTCAAGCAGTTCTCCAGTCCTTGTAGAATTTCTAGGCATACACCTGTGCAACCAAGTCAACCGTCAAAAGTTTCAATCAAAAATTGGGTGTAAAGAAACTAGCTACACCAAGAATTTCGGTAATTCTATCAATGGCAGTTGGTAATTCCGTTAACTCCCCGGCAACGGCGCCAAAATTTGATCACGCCCAAGTATATCCTCTAAATAGGATTCTGCGGACGTTGCAAATAAAACCCGAGTATTACGCCCAGGGTCGAATCCACAGAGAGTCAACCTAACAACTGCTACCTTTAGACCCACTCAATTCTTTAGAACCAGCTTCCAAATACTTTTGAATCACTGTTGAAGTTTCTTTATAAACTAAAACTGTAGAAAAATAAGAAGCTATAACTAAATAACTAATGTTGTAGACAAATATGAGAGACAAGCTAAGGTAATGACTTCCCCTATTGATGGAATGCCTTCTATTTATGCTTCATACAAATTTACCGACTCACTTTAATAATTATGAACACTCACCTCACGGTAACTCTCTCCCGAGCAATCACAGTAATATACTATTGCACTCTCCCGAGCTACAATAGCTAGCTTTAATTAACACAGTTCATTTAAGATTACACTCAAGGCTTCGTTATTCCTAATCCCGCCTTTAAACCCTCAGATATAGATTCCTCTTATTACTTTAGGAGTGGTGTTATTCAACAACTACCTAAATATGCACTCTTTTCCAAGTTATGCACACTGAATAGGCACAGCTAATTGAGGATCCTGTCAATTAACTACAACAAGAACATAGTTGAATAAATAAAGATTAAAACTGGCAAATTTGCATTAACATAAACGAGAAGTTCATCCCCCAATAGGTTCTATCAAGACCTTAGACAAAGAAATTANTGCCGCGGTCGCGGTGGAACCGCGGCAGAACAGTGCCTCTGGTTCTTCAATCTTCTGCAGCAGCTTTTCACCGCGGTTCTACCGTGGTCGTGGTGGAACCGCGGTGGAACAGTACTTTCGGCACTAAAGGGCTGGTACGATGTGACTTCAATGGGAATTTGCATTTTTGGCCTCTTTTCTCCAGTATTGACTCTAAAATAACTCTTTAGCCTTCCTTAGCCATGTATTACCTATAAATCATGAAAAACACTAATAAGAGCATTTTGGTATCATATATATATCATAAAAACAACATAAGAATGTGATTATTTAAGGTGTAATTATAGTCAAATTCACCTATTATCAATATGAAAGTGACATTACAAGCTTATCTATTATAAGTACTCAAAAAGTCATCTTTTTTCATTACATTCTCTAATCAAGAAAAATAAAACTAGAGCAATTAACAAGGGATTCTTGGAATTAATGATGCTGGGGTCTGGTCCTCCAGGACTACTCCTCATCAGCTTGTACTTCCTTTCTTCGCTCTTATCAAATTTCCTTTTCTCGAAAAGGACTTGAAAAGGTTCCGTTAGGCTCTTTTTCTTCTCTTGAATCCGAGCTTCTGAGCTTTACAACATAATCAGCAAAATAATTAGACAAAAGTACAATTTCCCACGAGACATTATTTTCCTAGATTATAATGTCATACACTAACAGAGTATAGTGTAGCTATTTAAGGACATAAGGCTCCAGTATATATAGATGGTTTTCATACAAAATGAGAAGTGCACAATCAACATGTGTCTTTATTTCATTCTGTTCAACGGTTAAATGAGGCGGATTTAAGATTTAAAATTTATTGATTCCCATACGAAGCTCAAATTAATATACGATAATAATTGAGTTCATATTTATTTATAGACATTTAGTGAATTTCATAATACATATATAGTGTTAGGGTTTTGTTACTAGTTATTGATATTTGCTTTGTCAATCTATTTTTTTGATACTTAGATTACTGGTGCTATCTTCCTGGCCTCTGTTGCTGTTATTAATTGTCTCTTTTTATCTTATTGAGTCGAGAGTGTATCGGAAACAACCTCTCTACCCCATCAGGTCTGCGTACACACTACCCTTTTCAGATACAAGTTGTAGGATTTTACTGAATTGTTGTTGTTATTATTGTATATACGGTGCCAGGATAAAGATACCGAGTTCATGTTAACCCATAAGTTACAATATAGATGAGCCTCGGATTATTTAATTAATTTGCATGAGTACGTAGTACATTTCGGATGTATCTGAAGATAATGATTTGCAGCAAATATCTTACGGCATATTATGAGCTATCCATTTTTTTCTGGAAAATATATTATTCAACCTAGTACCTCGAACATGTAAAGATTCTTGGACATTCTAATTAGTTCAATTCTATACTATAATCATTTTGGTAATGAGTGAGCGTCGAGTCAGCTTTAATTTTGGCCTTCTTAGGAATATGGGATGCGGCAAATCTAACACACAATGACCTTGAAATCGAAGGGTCACTATCTTCACTTTCACCTTCGATAATGCAAGCATGTGCACCACAAGAAAGTTCATATATACGGTGGCGGAAAAATATAGTGTGTAGGTAAGTAATAAAAATAAATTATATGTATATATGTTATGTATTGACTCCCCTTAGTTTTGTGATATATTTATTTTTATATATTTTAACATTTCTTAACGAAAATTTTGGCTGCGCCACTGCATATATAGTATACTGCCTTTGGAGTAGCCTGTGTTTCAATTTCAATCTTTCTTTCTACACGTAAAATTACATATAATGACTGGATATATGATTCCGTTCAATTTTCCGTGGAGAGAGAGTTTAATTGAACGCATCATTTTCAGCATATACAAAGATACACATATAATCACTCTCAAAAAAATCAGAATCTTGAACCTGTCAAGGTCAAAAAAGGATGAGCAGTTGAATAAACAAACTCAGTTGGACAAACACTATAGGCTTATCTCCAAGATTTTAAGAGCACAACTTTTCATCAATTCGAGATTGAGTAATTATTGGAAAGCAAAGTATGTCACATAAAGAATATAATAGCTATGCGTCACATACATCTGCAGCTCCCACATTGTAAATAATATTTAGGTAGGTAAGCTATCTTTCAATTTCTTACATCTATATGACCCCTAATATTCCAGTCCAAACAAAATAGCAATCGTTATTTTATTGTTTGCTTGTTGTGTCTTTACATTATTTTGGATTTTTGGTGCACTAAGCATCCTCGGACAAACTCCACTAAAAGGAAATAAACTTTAGAAGTCGTATATACCCAAAAAAAGATTCACGTATCTGATAAGAATCTGGCTACTTATTCTTTTTCAACTGCAAAACTCATAATTCAATTCCATCATAATGTGTTGCTAAAAAGAACCAATATTATAGCACGTCCATTGGCGACTGAAGATTAATTATTATTCCTCTGCATAAGTATCTGGTTTTAGTTTAACCTGATGTCATGGATAACGACTTACTAGCATTAACTCACTAGCTTTTAACTTTTAATTTATGTCAGATGACAACGAACTTAAAACCTCGTAAGCCGATTTGGATATTCATTTGCTTATATCCTGCTTGCTTTCTGTGCCAGAGCGCTCTACCAGTACGTTATTACGCGCTCTTCAAGGGTGACTGTTTTTAGGCAAAGGTTATCACTAAGTGGTTATTTAAGCGCCTTATTAGTTGTTGATGTTTTAACTTCAATACCAAATAAGAGGGAGTAATTTGTGTGGTGTCCAATTTTTCGCCTAAACTGATTATGGAAGGACCTGGTTCTTCTAAGTGTTATTTAACCTACTATTGCTGAAACAGTAAATGCGAAAAGTAAAGAACACAAGTATTTTACGTGGAAAACACCTAACTCAAAAGGTAAAAAATCATGACCTACTTACCAGTAGAATTTTCCCAAATTCTCCACTAAAAATCACTAAGCCAAAAACTGCATTTACAAAAAACTCTTTTGTAAACCTAGGACTAACTCTAACCCCTTGTAGCAAACAACCTCTAAGCGTTGCGACAACTCCCAGTTAACTCTAAATTGAATACTCAGAGTACCTATTACAATTACTTCTAGATAATGCTGAAAGGTACAATATGAACAAGAATAAAATATAGACACTTGGAACTGGTTCTTCTATCTGGTTCATGTACCTTCAGATAGACACTTGGAACTGGTTCTTCTATCTGGTTCATGTAGCTTCAAATTTGCACACTTGAATCACACATGAATTGCCTGCAAAATGCCTTGCTAGTTTGCTCTCAATTCCTGTTTAACTTCTGCGTTTGTGCATCTTGTAAAATGAGAACATTCTGCAATATATAAAGTTAGTAGATTAAGAAATAACTAGAGTTCTAATGTTCCTCGATGGAAGATTTCTAGTTGATCTCAACGTCTAACTCCTCTCTTATCTTAGATTGTGTTCTCTTTGATCAAGGAGTCCTTCTCCTTATCACTTATGCAACATTTTCGATCAGGAGATATCAGTTATACCAAATTAAGTTTATCTCCTTCACGTGCATCCCACGCGCTCGAATCTGCCCGAGTCTATGCATACAAGGGATGGACCTGGTTCATGCCTGAGCTTCCTTTATCAATCTTCAAAACAAACCTTCACTTGGGCCAACAAATTTTCCATTTTTGATGATGACAAACTCTGTGCTTTCAGAAGCTTAGGCCCTATTGTAGCTCAGCTCAACAACAACACAATGTTGGAACATTTTACCTTTTTGTCACTTATCATCAAGAACTAGGTTCATTATGTTATAAACATCACTTGTTCAAAAGCACAACCTCTTTCCCCTTTTTGGCATTATCGAAAAGTTGCATAAAAAATGTGAGATAACCAGATTTCAAAAATTACTCATGGCCACTAGGCTACTTCGAATGCAAACATGGATTAATCATCATAGATCAATAGTTAGAGCAAAAGACAGTGAATTTCATTGGTGATTGATAAGATTCTAACACAAATCATAAGAAGAAATTAAAAATACTGGAAACATGAGCAAAAATAAAAAATTCCGAACTGGGTCACTGGTTGATCCATACTATGCTAGGAGGATTAAGGATGGGATTAACTAGGTGCTTGGTTTTTGGCTTGGAGAAGTTTTAGTATATCTTTAAGAATGCCATCTTTCTTCTCCTTTTCTGTTGCCAGCTCAATTCAGAGAGCATCTCTCTCAGTCTCCACCTCTGCCAACCTTTTCTTCAGCTGCTCAATCTCAGCATCCTTTGCCCCACTCTCCTGCACCATGCTCTGACCTTGCTATTGACTGGTGCCTTTTTAGACAAACCAGGTTCATTAGGAGTGACATGGACCTCATAGTCACAAACAATTAGAGTTTTTTTCCCCAAAGTGATCTTTGATTGTAGCCACCTCCCACTTCTTCAGAGGCACCTTAAAATGTGCAAGCACGGCTATGAGAATGAAGACAATGGGAATGGTATGAGACTTGGTGCCACTTATAACCCTATGAAGAAGTTGGATTATAAATCCAGGCCAATTAATCTGCCTCTCATTCTCCAAACACTCCATAAGGACCAAGTCCATAAAGCTTGTAATGTGCCTCATTTCTTGCCTTGGGAGAACACATTTGTTGATGAATTCAAACAACATTATGTGGGGTGGCGTCGTCTCACTTTTGTACACAGCCTTAGGCTCAATTTCCTTCTTATTGTCACCAAATTTTTTGGCAATGTCAAGAGTAGTAGGAAGATTTTCTAGGCTTCGCCACTTAAGCTTTTTGTAGTCATTGTACCCCTCAGTATGTACATTACGGATTTCACCCAACTCCTTCATATTGAAAGAGATTTGCACCCCTTTCACCAAGCTGGTAACCCGTCCATCCTTTACTGTAGCATTTGCCACAAACTCAACAATTTCATTCCTGGACAACCTGTCATCCATTTGAAAGATCATGTCCTTCCAGTCTTGCAACTCCAATTTTTCCAAAAGCAACACCACTTCCTCCTCCAAATCCCTAAGGAGTCTGCCCTTCAGAATTGTTCTCTTGCAAAAATTAGCTATTTTGTCCTTATCAGTATCTAAATCACCTTCATCTTCCTCTCCACTCCATTCTTCTTCCTCAATAATTTTTATTTGTATAGTTTTAACTGCAGACCTGGTCCTTTTTGCCAAGGAGGTTGGTTCGGTAGATGTTTACTTAAAAGTAGTCTTCTTAGTGGAAGTCTTGGCTTTCCTAGGTTTGGGAGTCTGAACCTCCACCTCTTCAATCACATCTTCATCTTGATGGACCAGGTCCATCTCATCGACGTCAACAGCCCTAACAGGCACCCACCTTCTTCTTCCCCTTTTCAATCTTTTTTCTTTAGCTTTCTTCTAGGCTCTTTGAAAACCTCCCTTATTATACTTTAAATGACTTTTTGTGGCTCTTCCTCTTGTGGGAGGAATTTTAACGGTGTCAGAAGGGGCAACCTTCATTTTCTTCTTAGCCCTAGCAATGCCAGGGGTCTTAGCCATGGAAGTTCTCTTCTTCTTTAGGTTGTATCTCTCACTCACTTTCTTCAATAGGTTTGAGAGAGTTTCTTCCACTAATAAACCAGGTTCATTGATAGTTTAACCAATTTTAACCATCCTTTAAGCGGCTTCACCATACCCACTTCCCCCTATTTTCTTCACACTTTCCTCCATTTTTCCAGATTCTACTCCACAAACAGCCATTATTGCTATATCAAGAGTGGGTGAAAAATCAACCCCTCTTTTACCCATTCCCTTTTCTTCAGTATGAGAACCCTTACTCTCATTTTCTTTTTCTTTTTATTTTTACCACAAATCCATCTGGACTCAAAAGATTCTACATCAACCGCAGATCCCACCAGAATAAGCATGTTCTCCAGACTCTCAGCCAACTCAAAAATGACTTCAGTTGTAGTATTTGGGCCAGAGGTTACTTGTTCTGAATTGGAAGACCTAGTTTCTTCCCCCTCAGTAGCAGACTTGAAGGATTCTTTAGAGTTCTAGGGTTCTTGGGCTTGGCTATCTTTCAATTGAGTGTCCAATTTCTTAGATAATTATTTCCCAGCCACTTTCTTGCAAGCAAGCATCGTAACTCTTCTTTTCTTAGGTTGAGGAGTGGTAAAAGATGAGGTGAATGGTGGGGGTGTGCTGGGGTTTTCACAAGGGTTAGTCATTGCTATGCTTGGTTCTGGAAGAAAAAGAGAGGTAGATTGAAATTTGGATAATGAGAGACGATAGAGAGTATTTCGACGGCTTGAAAATTTTGCAGTGAAAGCAGAGATGATGATGATCAATTTAAAGGGGGTAATTAATAGGTAACGGTAGCCTTTTTAGACTCTTAGAAGTCTAATCAAACTTGTTAGATTGTGTGAGTCCACCAAACAGTAGAGTACCTGGTGCTCTACGAGATTCTACTGAGAATGCTAATAAAACTGCAAGTAAATAAGGCAGAGAAATTTTACGTGGAATAAATCCCATACAAGGGGATCAAAAAATCACGACCTACACTTGTAGGCTTTTAACTTCACTAACTTGTAAAAACCTATTACAAGCCACTTTGCAATAACTCTATTACAAAGAATTTGCTCAACTAACTTGTGGTACTCTTACCACTAGCCACTTTATGACTCCCTAGTTATAAAGACTTTTACTAACTTGTGATGCTCTCACCACAAGCCATTTTGTCACTCTACAGTTACCAAGGCTTTTGCTTATGACTAAACCTAGTCACACATAAACTCAAGGAGTTTACTGATTTACAAGAGGATTCCTAATCAACACTTCTAGCTATGAAATTTACAAGATACAATAAGTACAATGACAAAGTTACAACTCACCTAGGATAACAATATGCTAACTTTAGGAACTGGTCCGTAGTTGCATTCAACTTTGTTCTTCAAGCTTGTAAGGATTGATTTCTCTATTTTTGTAAGAAGCTTGAACGAGAAACTGAAACCTTCAAGTGATGTTACAATAAAAGCTCATGTTGGTACACCTTGATTACATCACATGAAACGATGTGAGCACTTTAGTTGGTTGGGAATAAGTGGGCGATATAAATAGTGCAGTGCGGTAGAAACAGTACAGGCAGTCACTTCATTTCCAGCTGTGTTGAACAGACTTTGTACTGTTAAGGAAACACAAGAGTAGCAGGTCCTTGTATTGTTTCCTAGCTCCTGAAGCTGTAGTAGTTCAGATTTGGCTGGAATTCGTTAAAAGTAGTGTAGTCCAAGTGAGTCAGGTTCCTTATCTGGTTCTTGACATTAAGTTTGTTAGATCATCAAAACACCAGGCAAAGATATTGAAAACCTATCAATTTCTCCCTTTTTGATAATGACAAATTTAATATTGAAAACGAGGATTTAGAGAGCTCAGAGAACCAGATTAAGTAACAGGAGAACACGGGTTCCCACCGACTCTATGCCCTTTCGTACACATTTGTTCCCCCTGAGTTGATTGTCATATTATACTATTATCTTACCCATTTTGGCATCATTCAAAAAACACAAATAGAATAACAACACTAAGAAGTCCAGCTAAGTTAACTCATGCCGCATATGTGCACACAAACATAATAGAGAATTGAAACACATAAGTAAAGCATTGAGATAATAAAAGAGGATAGAATTGATATTAATAAAACTTTAATATGCATTTGCTTAAAAAAGAAAAAGGAAACATTGGACTGTTAAAACGGGAGCATTAGTGTCTCATCCCAGCCACATAAAAAAAAGAAAAACATCTACCAAAAAAACAAAAAACTCAAAGAACATTTTCAGAAACTGGTGACTGAATGGGTACTTAGGGGACACTGGGAGTAAAGGGCTTGGAAGCTGCAGCAAGTGTTTGGAGAACAAGGTCTATTCGAGCATTTACCGACTTTTGCTCATTGAGTAGTTGTGCTTTCAGCTTCTCTACTTGCGCCCTGAGATCAGCATTCTCCTTTATTAAATGAGTTACTTCATTATTTGACACTGGAACCCCTTGGGCTTGCTGAACTTCCAGGATAGCATTCCTGGCCTTCAACTGATGAATTTCCTTAACTGCACTGTTCTGAGCAATAATAATATGTGAGACGGTTGATGTACTTCCTACCCCCCTAATTCTTTTCTATGCACTCGTATTCTTCCAAAGTTGTCTGTGAGAAAGTCTGCTTCTTAGTCCCCACCTTGCCTGTACCCAGTGGTACTTCAATGAATTTAAACACAAGCAGGAACCTGTAGGGAAGGTCATGATTACCATATTTGAAAGAGGCAACCTTTTGCATATGTTCAATCATAATAGCAGGCAGACTCATATGAGTAAAACTATCCAGTTTTTTCCATCAAGATCAGGTTAGACGTAGAAGTCACTAACCTCATCTCAGCTCGAGGGAATAGAACTTTATTAACAAATTCGAACAGCAGTTGATAGACAGGGAGCACCGCTTTCTTATGGATCCGGTCCCCCTTCTGGTTTGCATTGTCTTGTACCATGGCATTTCTGAAGTTAAACTGACATACATCCTTTACACTGGACACAGCAGCTGTAGGAACTTTAATAATCTCTCCAAGCAACTTTACGTTGAACAAGTTGTCTACTCTATTGACCAAAGCATAAATGTGGTCTGTCTCAACGGGAAAAAGGCTAGCAAAGAAGCTTTGTACCTCATCCTCATATACCTTAGGTGCATCTATTTGGAATAAATGCACAAAGTGTTGAAACTCGACCATTTCCAGAATTTGGTGTATACCAGCCATCTCAGAGATTGTTGGGTCAAACATACAGAGCCAAGGCTGACTTCACTTCTCATTCTCTTCACAGAACTAGGTTCTTCAAAAATTTCAGACTTGCATTTGCTGGACTTTTCACCACTTAATTTTCCTTTTCCCTTGGATTTGACTACACATCCTTATCAAACATCGAGAACTCATTCACCACCTCGTTCAACTTGGACCTAGACCCCTTCTCTATTGAAACAAACTTCTTCTTTTTTTGAAGACCGTCTAACCAGTGAACCAGGTTCATTTGGGGTTTCCTCTTTCATCTCTACAACAGGGATCTCCTTATCACTTACAGGTACACTATCTTTCACAAAATTTCTCTTTTTCTTCTTACTAGTTTTCTTGATCTTTTGAAGGGCAGAATCATAGGCCACCTTAGCTTGAAGCCTGGTAGTAGGTCATTTGGTTTTATACTCATGAGTGGACACAACCCTCTGCTTGACTATGAACGAATCAAGAGCTACATTGTCTAGGTCCTCCTCATTACTGGATATCATTTTAGGTACTTCTATTTCCAAAGGCACAACAGCGAATGCAGGAACATAACTGTCCTAGGAATGAGAACCCTGACCTGGGTCTTCCGGAGAGGGATCAGTTTCCAATGTGATGGCCCAATAGTATCTGCTAGTGCATCCTCTTCAATAGTTACAATGGCCCATTCGTCCCCCACACCTTGCACCTCATTTTTCTAAGAGATGATCTCATGCAGTACACCATTATCAGACACCACAAAGGCGGTTACAACATTTTTCTTTTTATGAAATGGTACTACTGCACCACGGAATCGGTAGCAACAATGGCAGAACTCTCTGTGACCTCAAGGTTTTGACCTTATTTGCCACTTGGTCTTTAACTGGTGGGAGCCTTAGAAGATGGAGAGGACGGAGCAACAATTTTAGGGGTTTCTAAAATAAAGAGAGATGGGGAAACTAGGTGAGGTGTGACTTTAGCAGGAAGAGGAAGAGTGGGTAAGGAAGGCTCAATAGGAGTGGAAGTCTCCACACATTTATCAGTAGTAGTTACGACTGAGTCAGGGAGGTCGGAGTTTGTCTCAGCCATTGAAAAAGTGGTGTGATGATTCTTTTGGGAAATTTTAATGGAGGATTTATGGTTGGGGAGAATAGAAAAAGGGTTTTATGAGAAGAGGAATAAGTACCAGTTTTGAAACGGTAGTTGGGCATGGATAAGTGCATTTTTCAAAGGGAGATGGAACGATTTGAAGTGAAGAGACGTGACAGCAGGATCTGAAAGTTAAATGACATGGCAGTTGTGTTTTGTACCCTTTTCTAAGACGTGTATTAAAGGATGCATAGAGCTACTAACCTTTGGTACAAGAACCAGGTTCTTGACCTTTTATTTGAAAGAATCAATCCTCTTTTATCATTCACGCACTGCATCTACAGCTTATATACTCATCATGCATGTTTACCTGCAACGGTATTAAAGTGAGTTAGACATGGCCAGAAAACACTTTTAGCTAGTTATTTCTTGAAGATGATTTTCATAGCTAGATAAGGAGGAATCAGGTGCTCAATTGGGCTTTAAAACCCCCCACTTCACTCTGTTTCTTTCAAACTGTTCCCTACTTAATGCCTTGGTGAAAATGTCTGCAATTTGATCTTCTATGCTGCAGAACTTTGTACATATCAGCCCTTTCTCCACATTGTCCCTTAGAAAGTGATATCTCATATCAATATGCTTTGTCCTTTCGTGTTGAACTGGATTCTTAGCCATGTTGAGTGCACTGGTGTTGTCACATAAAAGGGGCACACTCTTAGTGAGTACTCCAAAGTCCTCCAGTTGCTGCTTGATCCATAAAAGTTGAGCACAACAGGATGCTGCGTCTACATATTCTGTGTTAGCTCTTGAAAGAGCCACTGAATGTTGCTTCCTTCTGCCCCAAGAGATAAGACATGAACTTAAGAAGTGAGCCATTCCATAAGTGCTTTTCTTGTCCACAAGATAACCTGTATAATCTGCATCAACATAAACAATGAGATTAAAATTGTCACCTGAGGGATAATATAGAACCAGGTCCTGGTGTTCCTTTGAGATATCTCAGTATTCTTTTGGTAGCCTTCAAGTGAGATTCCTTAGAATTTGATTGAAACTTTGCACATAACCCCACACTAAAAATAATATCAGGTCTGCTGGCAGTGAAATAGAGGAGAGACCTAATAATGCCTCTACACATGGTTTGATATACAGGAGATCCAGTTTCATCCATGTCCAATCGAGTGGAAGTAGCAATGGGAGTGTCTATCACCTTTGATGTTTCCATGTCAAACCTTTACAAAAGCTCCCTGATATATTTTTACTGACAAATGGATATACCCTTTGGGGACTGTTTTACTTGAAGACCCAAGAAGAAGTTTAGTTCCCCTATCATTCTCATTTCAAATTCACTTCCCATGTGTTTTGCAAATTCTTTACACAAAGAATCAGTTGTTGCTCCAAAAATGATATCATCAACATAGACCTGAACAATGAGCAGATTCCTTCCCCGTTTCTTTCAGAAAAGAGTGTTTTAAATTTTTCCTCTTTTAAAGCCATTTTCCAAGAGGATCTTTGACAGCCTTTCATACTAAGCTCGAGGAGCCTGCTTTAGCCCGTACAAAGCTTTATCCAGTTAAAAACATATTCAGGGTGCTCATGACATTCAAACCCTGGAAGTTGCTTCACATAGACTTCTTCCTTAAGAAGTCCATTCAAAAATGCACTCTTGACATCCATTTGGAACAAGGTAAATTCCATATGAGATGCAAAAGCGATTAGAATTCTAATGGCTTCCATGCGGGCCACTGGAGCAAACATTTCATCATAGTCAATCCCTTCTTCGTGATTGTAGTCTTGGACCACTAGTCTGGCCTTGTTCCTTGTTGTAATTCTATGTTCGTCGAGCTTGTTTCTGAATACCCACTGGTTCCTATAATGGTTCGATCTGAGGGTCTAGGTACCAGGTGCCACACATTGTTTCTCTCAAACTGATGTAGCTCGTCTTGTATGGCTATAATCCAACCTGCATCTTTCAAGGCTTTCTTGATATTCTCGGGTTCTATCTGGGAGATAAAAGCTGAGAAGGCAAGTGAATTTCTGGATCTTTACCTCGTTTGTACTCCGAAATATAGAGGAGTAATAATGTTGTCCATCGGATGAGAGCTTTGGTGTCTCCAATTAGACGTCTGAGGTTTATTCTAAGAGGAAGAGGGTATGTTTGGCTGGTATTCCTCTATTCTTCTCTCAGGTGCTAATGGAGTTCCCTAAACTGCATCAACCACTCTTTCTTCAACTTCAGTGGTTGTAATTGAAATTCTTGGTTCTATTGAATATGAGACAATATTTTCTTTATTTATCTCTTTTACTTGACTCACCGTTTCTCATGTTAATGACTTCACCAGGGACTAGTAAGGGTTCTCCATCTTGATCTTCCTCAGCACTCTTCTTACAGGATGGATAAGACTCATCAAAATTAACATGAACACTTTCATCAACTCATTGAGTCCACTTATTATATATCTTGTAAGCCTTGCTTTGAGAAGAGTAGCCTAGAAATATTCCTTCATCACTCTTGGCATCGAATTTACCAAGATGATCCTTTCAATTGTTGAGAACATAACATTTTCACCCAAATGTTCTTAGGTAAGTCAACTTGGGTTTCCTTCCATTCAACAATTCATAAGGGGTTTTGTTCAGAAGTGATCTGATCATGCACCTATTCACCAAGTAGCAGGCAGTGTTGACAGCTTCATCCAGAAGTTCTTTTCAATTTCGCTGTCGAGCAGCATTGTTCTTGCTATCTCTTCTAGAGTTCTGTTCTTCCTTTCTACTACTCTATTTTTCTGGGGATTTCTGGGAGTTGAGAAGTTGCGAGTGATGCCATTTTCATTGCAGAATTCATCAAATTTGACATTGTCAAATTCTATCCCATGATTTGATGTAATGCATGCGACTCTAGACTCCATCTTTACCTGGATTTTCTTCACAAAAGCCACAAACACCTGAACAGTTTCATCTTTGATTCTGAAAAACAGAGTCCATGTGAATCCGGAATAGTCATCCACTATAAAAAAAATGTATCTTTTTCCTCCTCTGCTTTGCACTCTCATAGGTCACATAAATCCATATGATGAAGCTCTAGTGGCTTTGAGGTGCTTCCATCTCTTTTAGACTTAAAGGAGGACTTCACATGTTTTCCTCTAGCACAACGTCAAAGACCTTTTGTATCTTGAATTTTGACATAGTCAGACCATGGACCAGGTCCTTGTGAATTAGTTTGTTCAGAAGAGAGAAACTTGCATGGTCAAGTCTTCTGTGCCATAGTTCCGCATCATCATCAACAACTTTCAGACAACTCAGATCACCACTCTGTAAGGACTCGAAATCAGCAACATAGATGTTCTTGTATCTTTTGACCACAAGTAATACTTCACTATCACAAGATCAGTGACTGTACATATTTTGGACAAGAATTCCACCTTGTTTCCTTTATCACAGATTTGAGAGACACTCAAGAGACTGTACTTAAGGCCATTGACATAGTACACATTTTCAATAGAATGAGTGAGTGAATTCCTGACTTTTCCAACTCCAAGAATGTACCCATTTTTTCCATTGCCAAAGGATATACTCCCTCCTTGCAGGGCTTTTAGTGAAAGAAAGTCTATGGTATTCCTATTCATGTGCTTTGAACACCCACTATCCATGAACCATTGTTGATCGTTTCCTTTCATTATTCCCTGCACCAGAGATTAAAAGTTAGTTTTAGGAACCCAAGCAAGTTTGGGTCCCTTGTAGTAGGCAAGAGGATGAATAAGAGTTCTCTTAGTCCATGCTGGTAATGTGTTGGGCTTGGCACTTGTGGGTACTATCATTTTGGAAGTCAGCTCGAAGATAGCTCATCTTGTTGACCCTGGGTATGCCTTGCTTCCTACATGCTCGCCTCATAACTCGAAGAGGGACGTAAGGGTATGTTCTCCTTAGACCAATTAGTATCAGGAAAGGTGCATCTCTAGATCGGGCGATGAACTCCTTTTTCTGAAACCACTCGAACATCCATTGAACTTGTTCTTCAATCCTATTATCAAAGAGCTCAACCCATCCTTTGGCAATCTCAAGCCGAGCAAACATGTCGTGGATGTAATTCATTCGCTTTGGATGGTGGAAAGCGATGTGATCATCCCAGGCCCTTCGCTGAATTTCTTGTCGGTATTCGTGCTTTTAGAGATGTTCCATGAGCCAAAGTTTAAGTAGTAGATTGCAGCCTTCAAAGTGTCTCGCTCCTCATTGACACTTTTCTAAGGCTCGGTATGTGTCTGCAGTGATCATGGGCACAATGCTGAATGTCTGCCCACCAATCCCCTCTATTAGGGTCTTGGTTACCATAGCCAGCCTAGTATCGATTTTTCCTTTCTTCATTGGAAACACGATCAGGCCCAGGAAGCAAAATATGAAGAGGAAAACCCTACGATGGATATGTCCCAAGGACGTGATGGCAAACTCGTCATGGTAGGTACGGTATGATTTGCTGTGACCGTAACTTTCATAAAGGTAGTCAAAAGGGATGTACAATTCCTTTAGGCATACTAATTCTGCATTCTTCTTCAAATCCATCATTTTTAGGAAACTCTTACGTGTGCGGTTCTTAGGCATTATCAAACCCAGGTTTTCCCAAACTAGACCAGCCAGTCCTCCTATCTCCTCTAGCAAAGGTGTCATCTCGATGTTCCCAAAGCGGAACACGATCCTTTCACAATCCCAAAAATAAGGTAGCAGCTTCTATTATCATATTGTTGGGCAGGATCTCCAGGAGGGATGGTAGATTGCCTAGATATTTTTTGACGAGGTTTTGTCACTAGAATGTAAATCTTCCCACCAACTTAGCAATCTTGGGTGGATATTAGTGACCATGCTGAATCTGGGGACTTCGTGCCTCATATTTCTTCAAGGCAAACAAGGTTAGGCCCTTACCCCCACCAGACTCGACTATTTAACATCTACAATTATCATGAAGCATTTAGTTCTCCAAATAAATGCACATAACGTGATGATGTTTGTTTGGGCTTAGGGAAACCCAGTGGAACTTTGGACAAGGCTATCTTAAAGGATCAATACGTGGACAACATAACTGATCCGACTAGGTTTGACCATGATGCATGCACAATTTAAACAGAGTAAGGTTTTTATAGGTTTTTAGACTGGTACCCATGAGCGGACAACTTAAGGGGGAAGGCACAGAACTATCGATTGCACGTTGATCGACTAGTTTTACCACAAATAAGCCTTTCCGAATTTAGGGGTAATGATATAGGAAGGGTGCAACCGCTCATCAAGCGTTACTATAGTATTTGTTTGGCACGAGTAGAGTATGATGTTGAGCATTATTATGCAATAATTAAAAGCATGTTGACATATATTTGCACGTTAAGAAAGCGATAAATACAACAATTTTATAATTTAAAGTAGTTATAAAGGAAGGAAACAAGAAAGATATGTCAGTTTTTCTTTTGAAGAAGAAATTAAAAGCTTAAAGAAATTAGACAAATAATTTCACATAGGGAGGTACAAATTCATAATAATGGTACGAAATGGTAAACGCCTAAATATCCCCAGGGGAGTTGCCATGCTGTCGCGCCCCCTTTTTCTCGCAAAATCGGGTTTTTGACATTTTGGTTGGGACAACTCTTTCGTTTTGGAATGGGGGTTTACATTTTTGAAGAGTCGCCACCTAACGATTTAAGGTACGTTAGGTCACCTATAGGGTTTATTTATAGCTATGTTTGGTAACCAGCGACAGGGTAAGAGCTTGAAATTATCCTAAAGGGAAGGTGTTAGGCACCCTTCAGGATCCACTAGTGTGGTTACTGGCCAAACAATTTTGTGTGAATTTGTACAATTAGAAAATAAACAAGTATGGCTCAAATAGTAGGGGATTTAAGTTTGAATACACAGGTGTTTGAAAAAAAGCAAAAAGCACGATTTTGAAAAGAATTACAATTTAAGCATGTTTGGGAATGTAAAGGGGTATCCTAGGTTTGTTTGTAATATGGATCACATCAATGCAATACCCGGTATGACACTCATCTAAGAGGGGCTACACGTGGTATTAACGCACCAGTCATCATATCCATATCTACCCTTTCCCACCTTGTGAAGGTAATTAAAGCGAGGGTTGGTTTCGACTCTTATTGCATGTTGTTACCCGTCCTTTCCTATAATCCTAGAGGAGTTTAGGATTTTTATCCTATGAGGGAGGTTCTAGGAATACCCTCGGGTTTAAAGTCAAAATACTAGGCAACAAGTAAGAATACATAGGAATGTATTTAGGGGGGAAAACACAGAAAACAGATAGAAGGCTCAGATATACCTCCACAAGCTAAGTAATGCACATAGACAACATGACTCATACACATATAAGGTCCACATTTGAACTCAGAACCCTAAAGCATGATATCTAAGTGATTTTAAAACATAACAGAGGCGGATTTGATCTGTAATTCAGAAAAGGGGTTCTAATAAATTTTGCCTACTGATTATAAACCAGTTGATAATTAAGCAGCATACATAAAGAAGCATGTTTCTAGTTTTGAAAAATTTAGCACCTAAGGCTTGCCTAGGTGTAAAACAGTATTCCAGTTATCAAGGTTACTTAGAGAAGATTTTTTGAAGTATTACTAAACATGTTATTCTAAATGTTCAGAATTCCGAAATTATTACTAGCTGGGTTAATCTATTTTTTTATCAATAATTGAACTAGAGATGCCTAAGCGGATGTGAATGCAATTCTAAAGGCATGATATCTAATACACAAAAAATGCAGAGTGATGTATATGCAGGACCTGAGCAGGATTTTTTTCTAAATGCTTAAGTGTTACATACTTTCAGAATATGCAGAAGATATGGAAATGACCTATTTATTAGTGTTGTTTTTATCATAAGGCAGGATCTCTAAGTGTACATAGCAGCGCATAACATAATAGTAAAGTGCTAGTTATTAGCAGATTTTAACACATGATTTTATAAGGATGCACATGCTAAAACAATAAACATGGAACCTAAGAGCATGATTTCTAATGCATGTACAAATCCTAAGCATGGTTTCTATTGCGCAATTAGGAATATAAACCTAATAACATGTTTTCTACAACTATAGCATGTATATTTACCCTATCCCTTTTCACTATCCATCCCTAGAGTGTTTTTACAATAATTATTACAAACCGTTTGCACAAATTACATAATTGAAATAATAAAAGAAGAAGTTATACTATAGGGAGCCTACTGATAGGCCCAGAATCTCCAAAATGCCTCAAATGCTGTTGGTTCACAGTATTTCACATGATCCAAGTGTGTCAGAGTTTCCTAAAGATCCCGTGGGATCCCGGGCAGTGCTCACACCCAAATTCATAACCAAATTGAGTAAGTGAAGTTTGAAAGAGCCAGCCTTAATGTGTTAGAGTTCGGAGGGAGCTTATAAGGGTCCCTAAGCAGTCACACATTAAGGGGGCAAAACCTAGACTTCTAAGAGTATATGTGAGAGTGCTTGACATAGGTTTAAAAAAGTTGAGTTGGAAACAGTTTTGACAATGATTAGTTTGAAATAAGTTTTGGAAAGCAATAGAAGAGTTTTCCTTAGTGAAAACATGTTTGAAGAAGAAAAGAAAAAGGACAATCAGCAACTCAAAACCAAATCAATATGCATAGTTCAAACACAAATAGGGAAAAGAGGAATTGGGGACTAGTAGTTCATATGTGAAAGCATATTTGCACACAGGTTAACACCAGAGAAGTACTACAGAACTTAAATAGTCACAGGAATAGTCTATCACAAAGTGTTCATGCCAGGAGCTTAACAGCGTTAGATTAAAGGGAGCTAAACAAGTTACACATTAGGTTTAGAGGGAAGGGTTTAGGATCAGATTGTAACTAGGTGTCACAAACACATGCTTATAATGTATTGGGGGTTAGGGGTAGGGCAGAATAGTAGTAGAAAATGTAAGAAAGCAGTAGACATATTGAATTATAGGGAAGGGGAAATCACATGGCAAAATAGGCATGCTAATTGCTAGGGAGACAGTAGAACCACAAGTAGAAGCATAAGAGAAACAAAAGGAAGTGCAATACAAATAGAGACATATTGTTTTGATGCTATAAGTTAAACTAAAAACATACTACTAAAAATGAGAGAATAAGTGCAGAGTGAGGAATAAAGAGCAGTACAATGAAGGGAAGTAGAGCAGTGGAGCAATGTAATCACTCAATTTTGGCTTGCAGCCGACTGAGTATCAAGTAAATAGCAAGAAAGTATATATGTGTGTAAGAGACAGTTCAGAACAGTTTAATTGTTTATCCTTATGCTAAAGAGAGGTTATAATATATATAGTTTGAGAACAGGCAGGAAAATAAGGTAATAAGTGCTGACTTAGCACAATTATAGAAATAATACAAATCAAAATCAATTAAAGACCTGGACTCCCTTCAATTAGGGAGTCATAGTTCAAACGGGTACAAGTTGTATCAAATAAGGAAAAGAATGACCTATAAGACTGATTTTACCATAATAAGAGTAGTAAAAGCATGTAACATGTAACAAGGACTGAGTACAGAATATTTTCAAGTAAGAAAAGTATACGTTAAATAACTAACAACATATTTGTGCACATAAATAAGGTAGAGTACAATTTTAATTCTGAAAGTTAGTTCAAAGAATCATGAATGAGATTGAAAATCACAGGGAATCAACACTAACTACGAAAAGTATCATAAAAGTAAGCAAGCAATTCAAAAAAACAGTACTGAATTACAAGAAAAATACACAAAATCACATATTCAGGGAAGATATCTCAGGTCTAAGGAGGTTACACAAAAATCAATATAAATTATTATGTGAAAAATCAATAAAACAAATAGTCGGACCTATTAAACATTAAATAACATGTGTTGAACAAAATCAGAGAAACCCTAAGGACAAATTAGAGCAGGAAGCACAAGAGCATATAGAACACACATGAAACCTAGAATGTTCATGAGAGACATGTAAACACATCGCAAACGGACTCAAACTTAAAATCGGACCTAGAAGTATTAGGATTTCTTAAAAAATGAATCGAGCAAAAGGAAAGACTCAGGGATGTTTAAACATGCTAAAATCACAAAGTAATTGCTAAAAATCAGAAAGAAATTATTTTTGCAAAAGGGTTTTGAAACCCTAGTCTGGAAAATGAGAAAATCATTTGAAATCAGAGAATATTTTGAGGAAAATGAGTGAGAACCTTAAAATACACATAGATCCATCATAGATCTAAAAATATCGGAGGATTTAAAGCTAGGGTTTCCCGAGAAAACCCAAAGGAGGAGAAGAGAGCTTAAAATATCACCGGCCTTTGGCCGAAAAATGTAGAGATCTTACTCGAACGGCCATAGGTGGCCGGAAAACATGGCATGAGATCGGAAAGGGAATGGACTGCCTAAGGGTCACTTGAGAGCCTCCACCAGTGATACAGGTGTGAAAGACGGATCCATAAGTTCGATAAGAGTTGGAAACTTCATGGTTTCCGACGAGGATATGGATGGAGAGGGGAGAGACAGAGCTCAGGATACGAAGGTTCTAGAGAGAGTTGAGAGGATTCAGAGAGACGGGTGAGAAGTGACGGGATAAAAATGAGAAAGGGGGGTAGTCGTTTAGGGGCTAATATGGTAAGTATTAATCTGGGCCGTTGATTTGAATTAATCAACGACTCAGATCGAATGAGGGTTGGACCGAGTAAGATTTTAAGTTTGGCTTGGGTAACTAGGCTAGTTTACTAGGTTAGGGGTCTGGGTTAATTAGGCTAGAATTGAAATTTAAAAATGGCTAGTTGTTAAATACCCCATATAAATAGATAAATAATTTATAAAAATGGATAATAATTATAAAAAATGAAATTGATGCTTAAAATTAATTAATTAGTATTAAACATATAAATGACTAATTATTGAGTAAAAACATAGCACAAAATATATAATTAGGCCATAATTACAAAGTCATTGCAATTATAACCAGATAGTGCCAATTTGGCTAATTTGTGAAATATATTTGGTCTTAATAGGACCAAAAATGATATATTAAATCAAGGAATGCTTTTGAAATCATTTGTAATGTAATTTATAATTAATTGTTAGAGATAAAAATACTGGATAAATAAAAATAAATTAGTAAAATTATAAGGAAAATTATAAAAAAATACCAATTTTTATGAAAACATAATTTTGATGGTCTATATGCAAATTTAAAATAATTTGAGGAAAAATTGGGCATCAACAATCCCTTGTTCTTCTTTGGTTGAACTTGTTCCTTCTTCATATTTCTTCATTCAGCTCTTTCCTTCTTCCGTTCAATTTCCCATTGAGGGCAGTTTTTGATATGGTAACAGTCTTCCCACAATCGTAACACCCCTTGTTGGTTTTCTTTGCAGGAACCCTTGGTTTTTTGTAGCTTCCACTTCTTGAAGGACCCTTTCCTCTCATTAGGTACTTCTTGAAGTCCTTTGTGATCATGGCCATTTCATCATCTTCTAGTTCAGAACTTTCATTGATTTTGAGTGCTAGACTCTTTTCCCTCTTGGGTACATCCATCTTCATGGTTTGCCTTCTAAATTTATAAGCAATGAGATTTCCAATTAGCTCATTCAATTTGAGAGTGGAAATGTTCTTTGATTCCTGAACGACAGTGATTTTGCTTTCCCAAGTGACTGGCAGGACTCTTGTCAAATCTTCTCAACTCTATCTTTTTCAGGTATAGTCTTCTCCGATGATGTGATCTCTCATCTTATTTTTCTACCAAGATTAGTATTGGACATTAAAGAGTGGTGGCCTAGCAGTGGATTGCCTTTCCTAGTTTCCAGGTAGTGCGCTTATCTTGATTTGTTCCTAACGTATTAGCCTCTTCAAGGATAACCTTCTCTGATATCAATTGATATTTTAACTTCAATACCACACGGGGGGGGGGGGGNCTACTATTGCTAAAATATTAAAAGCGAAAGTAAAGAACACAAGTATTTTACGTGAAACATACCTGTCTCAAAAGGTAAATAAAATCACGACCTACATCCTAGTAGGATTTTCCCAAACTCTACACTAAATCACTAAGCCAAAAATTGCATTTACAAAAACGCTTTAATAAACCTAGGCCTAACTCTAATCCCTTGTAGCAAACAACCTCTAATTGTTGCGACAACTTCAAGTTAACTCTAAGTTGATCAGAGTACCTATTACAGTTGCTTCTAGATAAAGTTGAAAGGTACAATATAAAAGCACCTACTACAACTGAACTACAATAAAAGATAGAAACTTAGAACTGGTTCTTCTATCTAGTTCATGTAGATTCAGGTTTGCACACTTGAATTGCTTGCCAAATGTCATGCTATTTTGCTCTCAATTCCTGTTTAACTTCTGCGTTTGTGCATCCTGTAAAATGAGAACATTATGAAATATATATATATATATATATATATATATATAGTTAATAGATTAAGAAATAACTAGAGTTCTAATGTTACTCTTCATTGATGGAAGAGTTCTAGTTGATCTCAACTTCCAACTCCTTCCTTATCTTAAATAGTGTTCTCTTTGATCAAGGAGTCCTTCTCCTTATCATTTATGCAACCTTTTCGATCAGGAGATATCAGTAATACCAAGTTAAGCTTATCTCCTTCACGTGCATCCCACATGCTCGAATCTACCCGTGTCTATGCATACAAGGGATGGACCTGGTTCATACTTGAGCTTCCTTTGTCAATCTTCAAAACAAACCTTCACTTGGGCCAACACTAATGATCTAGATATATATATATATATATATATATATATATATATATATATATATATATATATATATATATATATATATAAGACTTATGTGGTATGAAATAAATAAGCCACTTCAAATAGGTTTATCGCTTGACCCAAAACATGGTTACTCTTGTGTGGCTTCATCAGCCCTTAATAGTTAATCACATAAATTGATAAGTCTGTCATTAGTTTTGAAGTGAGACCGACATCGCTTGAAAATATTTCAAAGTAAAAATTAATTTTGGAACCAAATAAAATCTTAAAAAAATATAGTCGTAGATCTAAAGTCATAAGGGGTCGTTTGGTACAATGGTGGGATATCCTATCATTTGGTACAATGGTGGGATATTCCATGGGATGGAATATCCCACCTTTTATATGTGATAGTTAATCTCACTATTTTAGTGTAAAAGTTATCCTAAGATTAGATAAAACTCCAAACCAAATATGGGATAAAGTTAATCTCAAATTATATCCCGGGATTAATATCCTTATCCCATGTACCAAACGACTCTTAAGTATATAAAGTGAGTTGTGATAATAGGCTGATGCTACTTCTGCAAATCTCAAGAATGTCTTGGTGGCCTGAGATTTATGGCCATAAATGTATAGTAACATAATGTCAGCGCCCCCCTCCCACCACCTTCCCTTAAACTGTACTTGCAAGTTTTCCCACAAAAAGCTATCCACGCCTGCTCTTAGAAAGAATATTATTTTTTCTTTAGTTAGGTAGTTCTCCCGACCATAAGATCCTTATGAGTAAGGTTAATGGAATGCTGGGAAAAGTTTATTGGAAAGAGGGAACCATTTCTCACCCAACCCTACCTACCCTATGTATTCAAGGGAGAGGCTAGAACCGAAAAAGATCAAGTTCTGCACATATGAGACAGGCAGAAGGTATGGGACGAGTAGTTTCTTGAAGAGAGAGTTCTACCCTATTTATTGTCATCTTCTTTATTTGGAAAATTAAAAATGCACTGTGAAAATGGATGCTAGCTGGTTCGACAAAGTTATTGCCCAAAAAAGAAAATCGAGAACGATTCCTCACCTACCCTGTCAATGCCCACGTGGAACGCTCGAGTAACCAATAGTCAGCGCCTCATGTCTCTTCCTTGTACTTCGAGCCAAATCAATTCAGAAAATAGTGAGTTGATTACATAATAAACTGTTAAAGTACTAGCTAGAACACAGACTAAAATTGATTACTTGTATAGTAGTTGTGTGCAAAACAGTTGGCGTAAGGAGTCCAAAACTTAATTAATGATTTTTGTACAAAAAACACATTTTTAATGTTTTAAAAAAAGTTACATTAATGGGTATTTCGCAGTTTTATACTGCGAATTGGGTTAACGGAATTTTTGCCGTTAAAGCAATTCGCAGTATAATACAGTAAAATATTAAAAAAATAATTTTTTTATGTAATTCGCAGTATAATACTGCGAATTGATTGAGATGGGCCCAGCACATTTTTCAAATAGCATTTCGCAGTATTATACTTCGAATTTGGGTAATTCGGAGTATAATACTGCGAAATAGACTGATTTTAGGCCCCACTACACAACAATAATTCAAATACATAAAATGCATTATAATACTGCGAATTACTTTGAAAAATTGTACACCCCAAGCTCGGACTTGCCTTATTTATAGGCGTTTCAATTTTATAAAAATTCATTCAACACTTAAACTACTTACGTTCATTATTCTCTCTTCTCCTTATCAATCAATTTTTTACAATGTCTGAAGTGCCAAAAATAAGGGTTTCACTGTATTGGGGGGGGGGGGGGGGGGAGGTTGTGGGGGAGAATAACTCTGTGAGGTATAGCTCACCTCCACAGTGTCATGTTAAATTGCCGCTTAATATGGAGTACGATACATTGGTATCGTTGTTACGTAAAAAAATGAGTGAGCGGAGGCGTTCGGTTAGCCTTAAAGTAACCGGTAGATTTCCTTATTCAGTGACTCCGCAGGGGTTTGCTTATTATTCTGAGTTTAACATCGAGGATGATGAAATTCTTAGAGATTTTTTGCGGATTTCGGACGAATACAGGGAATTTATTGTAATAAAATTATTGGAAATGTATGTGAATGTGGAGGACTTTCCTAGTAATGAGGGCGTGCATAGTACGGATAACCTTCAGTCATCAGGTGGTTATTCTGGAGCAGCGTTTGCCGGACATATTGCAAATGAAAGAGCTTGCCTTGATTTAAACTTGTCACCACAGGCAAATAAGCAGCCAGAAAATAATGTTTCCACTTTATATAATCAACAAGACGACTGGTAAACTTCAATTTTACTACGTTTTAGCGATTTTTTTTTCATGTTTTAATTAGATTTGTATTAACACTCATATTTTTTATAGTGGGTACCGTCCGGATTTGAATTTTACAAGTTATGACCCCGCCCCAAGTTGGAATATAAGTAGGTCTGGAGTAATGGACCACGGTGGTCCATCTAGGAGTTATCACCAACCTGAAAATATCCATCATGAAACGTCAAGACAATACGATTTGTAAGTAAAGTGATATAGCGATATCTAAAGTATTTTCCTGAGTAGTGGGTAACTTATGTTTTTGTTCCTTGTGTGCAGTGAAAACGAGCTTCTTGAAGCTCCTGGCCTCACACAGTTGCTCATAGACGACGTTTTTACTCGTGATTTGGCAGATGCGCAGAGTCAGGAGGATGATAGTGATTATGAAAACAATGCGGAAGAGTCTTCGGATGACACACCTTTCCATGATGAGGGTGATGATGAGGAGGAGGAAGTGAATGTTGAACCTGAGCTGACCAGAGAGCATGTTCCTCTACCTCCCGCTAGACCAAGAGTGTATGAGTCCCACGTGCCATTTCATGAGCGAAATATTCCCTACCTTGATAATTTGCCAAGCATGCCTAAAGTCGATGCCCTCACAAGGGATGATGATGAATTACGGTCAGTGATGTGAGATGAATCTAGACCAGTTGTTCTTACAAAGGGCATGTATTTCCCCGATAAAGCTCGCCTAGTTAGGGCTGTAAAAATCTACAGTATAAGGGAGTGTCGTGAGATGACGGTAAGTGAGTCAACTACGGATAAATACAAGGCTGTATGGCGTATGTGGTTTACGGGTTGTCACTGGATGCCGCATGCCACAAAGAATAAATCAGGTTTGTGGAAAGTGGGTAAAGTTATTAGCGAGCATAGATGTGAAATGGACACATTCAATGAGAATCACTTCAACTTGGATGTCGACTTGATTTC
>MU756998.1:86958-100493 GCA_026770625.1 Nicotiana glauca
GTGCCTTTGAACTTATTTATGATGATTGGGATAAGTCTTTTTCAAATCTGCCCAGGTACATGGCTGCATTGCAACACTTTAATTCCGGGACTGTCGTTGAATGGAGGCGTGAGCGAAGTCCGGATAGGCCGGAATATATATTCAACTGTGTATTTTGGTCATTTAAACCAGTAATTGATGGTTTTGTGCATTGTCATCCTGTAATTTCTATAGACGGTACTCATGTCTGTAGAAAGTATGATACTAAGATTTTGATTGCAGCTGCAGTAGATGCCAACGGACAAATATTTCCACTAGCTTTTGCCATTTGTGCCAACGAAAGTGAAGAGACGTGGATGCAGTTCTTGAACCACTTGAAGCAGCACGTTGTCAAACAGCGTTCAGGTATTTGTCTAATATTTAATTGGCATGGTGGTATTTTAAATTTTGTACGTCACTTGTCTGAATGGCAGGAACCATATGCATACCACCGTTACTGTGTGAGGCACCTGAAGGCCAATTTCCAGAAGAAATTTCCTGACAAGGCGTTGCATGGATGGCTGCAACTGAGCACCAACAGTGCAAATTCACGAGGCGCATGGAAGCGATCCGGCAGATAGAACCATGAGCCTATACTTGGTTGATGCAAAATGACCTTCAAATGTGGACATTGCATGCTGATGGCGGCAGATGATGGGGAGGCCTCACTACAAACGTGTCGGAGTCATTCAACGGCTTGTTGAAGTCTGCCCGTGGATTGCCTGTCACTGCCATGGTCCGCATGACATTCAAATAGAGTGCAGAGAGGTTTGTTGAAAGGCATGCAGCTGCATCGGCATTGATGGACAGGGTTGTTGAATTTATGCCAATACCCATGACAAGATATGAAAGGTACAGGAGGCGAGCACAGTGGCATTCATTTCTTCAGTATGATCATGAACGGGGTGTTTTTGAAGTTAACCTCTCGGCACATGGTCTAACCTCTCGGCATATCTCGCCTGCAACAGTGTCAAACAAGCCATCTGAGCCATCTCCCGGCTATACTCAACCACTTCAGGCATGTCCGGATGCTGCTGCATCTCCTATCCCGACTGGTAGATGCGATGAAGCCCAATAGCCTGTGAAACATTTAAAATAGTAATTAAATAATGCTATATCACAATTATAAGATATTAATAAGTCACAAAAACATAGCAGTGCCTCGTGCCTCATGGTGTACAGTCAGTAGCGCTCGCTAAGTACATGAACGGGGTTCCCGATCATCAATCGGGTATGACGGCGGTACCACCCAGCATACAGCTGAATAGAGGCCTCCTGGAAAACTGTAGGTGGTAGCGGGTTGCGCTCACCTCGGTCCTCCCAATAAGCTATCTGCTGCTGTAGCCACCCAACATACTGCCGGTCCATGTTCGAACGGTCATCCCGTTGATAGTGAGTAGTCTCCCATCCAGGCTCCCTCGGTATAGGCTGAGGACGGCCAAACTGTTGAAGCACACGCTCCGTGGCATGATACTCAACAAAATCCCAGAATATCAATGGGACGGAGATGATCCAAATCAACCGGTCGACTGAGCAACAAGCGGGTAGGTGACCAAGCAACTCGATGCTGTATGGCATCCAGATGAACTATAAATAGTAACATAAAAATGAGTACGCAAAACACAACTCAATTTAAAACAACCAAGTACAGGTACATATTTACCTGTCCGTCCACCAACATATCTAACACATCCCTAAGAAGGGGGAGATTATGGTGAGCATCTGTCCCTCGGTAGTTCCCACGCCGAAGAATCCACCTGATAGCTAGAGGGAGAAGCGGATAATCTTCACAGGGCGGAAGTACTGGTAGAGGTGGCTGCAACGGCATGATCCGCTGCCAGGCCCAATCCTAAGATAAAATGTTGATGTAAATTTATGAGTCATTTCACGATATATAATTTGGGGTAACAAACAATGTATTCGGAAATTTTTTGCACCTGAACGAGGGCAGAAAACCACATATATCAACCGCTCGACCTACGCTCGCCCAGCACATGCTCCTATAGAGATACGCCAGAACAGTAGCACCCCAGCTGTACCGGGGTAGCTCATCCAGCTGCTCAAGACAATGAAGAAAGTGCATACTCACTTTGTTCCCCGAGGTGTCCGAGAACAAGACACACCCAAAAAGCAGGAGCAACGCCAACCGAGTGTACCTCTGAATCCAACGATGCTCTGTCTCGTGGGTAATATCTGGATGCAATTCTGCCATCTGATCTCTAATGAATGATAAAGCCATGCGACTGCCAACCCGGTCATCCTGCGGTCTCGAACCAGTCAACTTCCCCATCATGTCCGCCAACCGTGCACGTGTCATCCCTCTCCAGTGGTGGGGCAATGCGAAGGCGCGTCCCTCTACGCACATTCCATATAAAACCTGGACATCCTGCAGCGTGATAGTAGCCTCTCCAGTGGGCAAGTGAAATGTATGCATCTCCGGTCGCCACCGCTCTACCAAGGACGTGATGAGCGACCAATCAAGCTGCATCCGTCCAAGAAGAAAAATGGTATATAATCTCGTAGTCTGGAGGATCTCTCTACGCGCGGATGGAAAGGATGCTCCGCAATAAACTCCCACAAATCATCAGGCCTCCTGGGGCGGAGAGCCTACATCGCTAGTTGTCCCTCCCAAACATAGGATGACCTATGGTCGCCCTGTAGCACTAGTAGCTGATCCTCGGTAGGTCCAGGATGCGCAGGCGGAGGAAACGCCATGTCGTCTACTATAATTTAAACAAAATTAATTGTTTGTGTTAGTGTAATAAATTAAATAATTAAGTATGATATTTGAAATTGGAGATAACAGTTATGTATGGGTTCCAGGCTTGATTTTTTAGGCCCGATACCATCGAATAATCCTTAATTATTATGCATCTCAATTTTAATATTTTTAAAATTTAGTTAACTTAATAAATCAAATTATAAATTTTTGAAATTGGAGATAATAGTTATGTATGGGTTCCAGGCTTGATTTTTAAGGCACGGTACTACCGAATAATCCTTAATTATTATGCGGCTCAATTTCAACATTTTAGAATTTTGTTAACTTAATGAATTAAATTATAAATTTTTGAAATTGGAGATAATAGTAATGTATGTGTTCCATGCTTGATTTTTGAGGCTCGGTACCACTGAATAATCCTTAATTATTATGTGTCTCAATTTCAATATTTTTAAAACTTTGTTAACTTAATAAATTAAATTATAAATTTTTGTAATTGGGGATAATAGTTATGTATCAGTTCCAAGCTTGATTTTTGAGGCCCAGTACCACTGAATAATCCTTAATTATTATGCGTCTCAATTTCAATATTTTTAGAATTTTATTAACTTAATGAATTAAATTATAAATTTTTAAAATTGGAGATAATAGTTATGTATGGGTTCCAGGCTTAATTTTTAAGGCCCGGTACGACCGAATAATCCTTAATTATTACGCGTCTCAATTTCAATATTTTTAGAATTTTGTTAACTTAATGAATTAAATTATAAATTTTTAAAATTGGAGATAATAGTTATGTATGGGTTCCGAGCTTGATCTTTAAGGCCCGGTACCACCGAATAATTCTTAATTATTATGCGTCTCAATTTCAATATTTTTAGAATTTTGTTAACTTAATGAATTAAATTATAATTTTTTGAAATTGGAGATAATAGTTATGTATGGGTTCCAGGCTTGATTTTCCAGGCCCGGTACCACCAAATAATCCTTAATTATTATGCGTCTCAATTTTAACATTTTTAAAATTTTGTTAGCTACTGAGACGCTACGCTAAAAGGCTCTACATTTTACTACGCTAAAAGGCTCTATATTTTACTTCGCTAAAACACACTATATTTTACTACGCTATAAGGCTATACAATATGAACATAACATTAACAATACAAATAAATAAAATAAATAATATTATTTAACACTACAAATTATTTATCACATTTTAATACAAATTATATAAGAATACAAATTATTTATCAATTTAAAGCATTTTTGGTCACAAACATAACACAAATTCGGGTATATAAATCAAATATAACACAAACAATCCGGTAGCATTTTTGGTCACAAATATAACATAAATTAGGATATCAAATAAATAAATTCGGGTATATAAAAGAAACAAAATTAAACACTAACATAACATAAATTCACATGGAAACATACTAAACAACACTAATGCATGACTATATGAGTTTCAGCATAAACTAAATTGAAATACCTCGATGTAAATATTATTAAAATCGAATTTTTTCACCCGAAACACGCAATCCAAAGATTCTTTTGTGTGTGGGATCTACACTCCTTGCTCTTTTGGGGACGGATGGGGCCGAATTTTTTTTTTTAAACTGTACGCGGGGTGGGGGACCAAAGAATTCTCACATTTGTTTTTTAATGGCGATCGTTGTCTGGGAAGAAGACGACCCATATTTTATTTGCGCAATTCGTGGTATAGTACTACGAATTTGTAATTCGTAGTACTGCACTTCGAATTGTCAGAAAAAAATTATTGTTTTAATACTTCGCAGTTTAATATTGCGAATTGTGTTAACGGTAAAAATTCCGTTAAAGCAATTCGCAGTATTAAACCGCGAATTGCCTATTAAAGTATCTTTTTTTTTAAACATCAAAAATATAATTTTTATCTAAAAAATCATTATTTCAGTTCCGGACCCTAAATCATTTGGACAAATAGGATAGGCTTAGCTTCACAACTTCAAGGATTAACTTTTCATCGATTCGACGTTGTAAATATAATTTCAATAGAAAAATGCACCTCTTTCCTATCCGAAAAGTACAGATCCTTGCATCATAGACCAATCATCTTGTTGAACCTGTCTTCCACTTTGATAGAAATCTCACTATCACATACGTAATATTTACGGCTCCTTTGGTAGGGTATATAAAAATAGTACTGTATATCAAAGCTATATCACATACCTAATGCCATGGTTAGTTGTGTATAATAATAGAACTGAATATGGGGTATAATTAACTATCAAACAAGAGATTACTTATATCAAAGCTAATACATATATTATTTTCCCAAACACATCCTATCACATAAAGGATTTACAGTGGACTTATATACATAGAATCTCTGTGGTTCTTCTATCCAAGAAGTAGTTTCGATATCAAGGTGCTAACAATTTTGTCAACTAGAGTTTTAGGATGAAAATAGTGTTTTCATTACAGGCAAGGAAAAAATTGTAAAATATTATTTGTAAATTATTACCCTTTCTATTTTTTTTTGTTCTCAAATGTTTTTACGTAATACTAGCGCATAGCCGCGTATATTTTGTAGAATTAACGACCTTTTCATATAGCAAGTAATTTGTCTAAACGTGTGTCAATTTATTGGATTACTTCCATATTCAGGCTCTTACACTGGAACTCGGCCTCCTTTAAGGGCCAAAAACTGAACAAGAAGTACAAGGAAAGTAACCTTTCAATAAAACCCACATCCGAATCCCAGTCAAATTGGGCATATCTTCTTCAATTCTATATAATTTAAGGTAGAGACACAAACATAGTAGCCTCAATCCTAAATCCTTTGTGTTCATCACTCTATTCTATTGTATAATTTTCCCGCCTGCTGCTTGTTCTTTTCCTTGAATCAAACTTGCTACGGTATTTCACTAATACCACATTGAGACCAAGAAACTCCAACCAATTATTAGTTCAACAAAACATGTCAAGCCCTAATCATCTACCCGACAACAATGGAAATCCACGATATGTCCCGAATGCACCAGTTAATCTCTTTTACTGGCAACCATGGAGACGACAACTACATAATTCTCAGCAAACAACAATGGCAGTGGCATTATCAGTGCTTGATGATAACTATAGCTACCAAAGGGGTCAAATGTCAATGTATCTAAAAATAAGAATGCATTATATTCCTATAATGGATATAGATCTTGACGAGTGTCCAGATCGAGAAGCTGATGATGAGGAGCCAGAAACATGTGCAATCTGCATAGTAAGTAACAAAGCAAAAAATCACATAAATTTTTGTTCTTTTTACTAAATAATCAGTTGATTATATAGAGTTTGACTATTTTTTCTATGCTAACTGACTCATTGGTTTTGCCAGCTTGAGTATCAAAATGGAGATATCATAGGGAAACTTCAATGTGAAAATGAGTTTCATCTGGACTGCATCAAGAAGTGGCTGCTGAATAAAAAAGTTTGTCCGTTGTGTAGAACTTCAGCGGACACATTTATTTAGTACAACCTTTAGTATTAATATTTGTAATCTTTATTCTATCATTTAAGTTTATCCCATTTTCTTTTTCAAAGTGAAGTGCTGAATTCAACTTTGAAATATTAGTGACTTGTCTCTGTCTAACCTGTTCATAAGTCATGTGTAAGGCACAATCATTGTGTCACGACCCAAACCGATGGGCCGCGACGGGCACCCGGTAGCTTACTCGACCGAGTATCAACATAACGTATATTTCTTATTACATCATTATATACACGCGATATACGGACCTAATAGGCCAACATAATCATTTAAAAACTCAAAACATATGGCGACAAGGCCATACAATCTTTCATGTATACGACATGTCTACAAGCCTCTAAGAGTACATAAATGTCATAAAAATCGGGATAGAGTCTCGCCATACCAAACAATACACGTCTAAATCATACTAACCAAACAAGCAACTCCGAAGCAAATGGAGTGCACCAACATCTTCCGATGAGCTGATAGCATACTTGGAGGGCTCTCGACCTGTCTATTGGGACCTGCGGGCATGAAACGCAGCGTCCCCCGGCATAAGGGACGTCAGTACGAATAAAGTACTGAGTATATAAGGCAGGAAAGCATAAATAAGAACAGTAATATAAAGAGAGATAGAGGAGCTACAACCTGTAACATCTGAGTACCTCTGGGGACTACTGACATGTAATGCATAATACATATATATACATAAACTTTTAAAAACATTCGCCTCAGTGGGCATCATCATCATCATATCGTAACCGGCCTCAAAGAGGACTCGGTAAAAACGTACCCGGCCATCATAAGGCTCGGTAGAATCATACCCGGCCACATGGAGCTCGGTAAACCCAACTGATCAGTGGTTGCACAATAGGTGCCGTACCCGGCCGACTATAGCGCGACTCGGTAGAGTAAAATAGATACATACATATATAATGCATGCTCGACTCATGGAATCACGTTCTAAAGCTTTCAGAGTGACGTAAGGTCGTTGCATCTTGGATTAACATTATGGACATCATACCATCAATATGAACTTCACTAGGACTCAAGGATCATACATACTTTCTAAGAATAAATTTGTACGGAAAGAACAACATGGACAACCTCAGTTGTTAGGAGTAGATTCATTATGAAATAACATATTCATTTCACATTAGATCAAGGCAAAAGAAAGAAGGAAGTGGCTTAAGGTACCTTAAACCTGTTAGAGAACCTTCATTGAAATTGTGGACGAAACTGCTTCTGCTCTTTTAAACCTAATGAACGAAATATGCTCCCTCTAGTTGAAGAATTGAAATTGGACAAAATTTTGCTAAAGAAGACGTCTGTCTTCTACGTTTCCTTGATATAAATTGGTTTCTGAATTGTATTCTTAAGGAGGGAATCTTTCTTGCACTCTTTTTGAAGGGGGTAACGTTACTTTCTGGATATGCATGACTTTTTCTTAAACGAAATTTTCCACTGCTTCGTTGAAATTCTGGAATGAAATTTTAAGCCTCTACCTTTAATTATTCAAACCAAGAAAGATGGATAACGTTCTTAGTTCCCTTGAAATCTTGAGAGGAAAAGGTTTACTGGTTCTTTGAAGTTTTGAGAGAATAACATTTTTTTGGATTCCTTTAATTCATTTTGGATCTTAGCAGATCATTTAGTTAGCCACCAATTCTTATTTTATGCCTAGGTAGCAATAAGTGATTACTTAGTCACTTCTTATCTCAATGGCTTCTTGGCACGTGGTTGGGGGATAACTATTAAGTTTTTTTTAATCTGTTTATTAGTTAATCGGGTAATATTCCGTTATCCGGTAATTAATCAATTACCCGCATAATTTAAAAATTGCCCCAAATTACTTAAAATTTAACTTATTTTTAATATACTTTATACATTATACTACCGTGGTCATATGGTACCTTGCATGTTACTAGTTCATAAATATCATATATATTTTTTTTTTGCTCGGACCGTATTTTACCCCAACATGTCAAACTTTGACAAAATTTATTTTTCTTCGATATTACTTACCCTCTTACTTTCACGAATTTACACATCACATATAATCCTTATAATCCCCAAATAATCTTTTCCTTGGACGAATGTCAATTACCTTATGATAAATTCAACGTACAATACTGTAGGGTGCAATATCGTAGTAACTTATTACTGTAAAGCGTAACATCACCGCAATGTATTATTACGAGACGTAATATTGACTTAATATTGCGGGGTGTAACATCATTCCCCTCTTTGGAACATTCGTCCTCGAATGTTGACTGATGCTCTTATCATTTTCTTAACTTATAACTTTTGTGAATACCTTAATACTCTTCTTGCTATTTAAGCAGTTGCTCTATGATTAAATCCAAAGTCTAGGGTATTCCCCCCTTTAGTCTTTTTTCTCATATCATGACATGAGGTCGAAATTTTCCTAATCTTGCTACTTCTGTTACCTCCTGTCATATAGCCTGTATGACCCTGGCTTTGTAGGTGCACTTATGCGATTCATCTTTCCTTTTTCCTTTTATCTTTTAGTCAATTTGTAGGCTTTACTTTGTATATACAAGGCTTAATAGGGTGCCTCTCTGGGCCTCTATAGGTGTATTAAAGTCCGTTGCTCGATACTTTGTGGAACTTCCGAATATGGCCATACCTCATTTCATAGATTTGGTTACCCATTCATATGACTTTACTGCATTTACATGGGTTATACTATACCATAATTTTTCCTTCAATCTACCTTTACTGAGGTATGCTTACCAAGTTCCCAGTTACTTTTGTGGCCTATCCTTTAGGTATAAATCTCAGTCCTTCAATGCTCCTTCATTACCGTTCGTCTTAGGAATGGCGGCCTAATCTCATCTCATACTTTGTGATTTTTGTCCATCCATTGTTGATTCACCTAAATATTAATCTACAATATACCACTGATAATTTGAAACTCCTTACATCACATCTTGCCACTAAGTCTTACGCTCCATCGAGCAATATTTGAAGTGATTTTCTTGATCCACTAACGGATAATACTGTACTTCAATGATCGTATTTTATAGAATCCCAATGTGATTCACTTATGTGGGTATTTTGATCTCGTACAATCGATGAAATCCTCTTCAAATCATTACTCACTCGAAGACTTAAACGTCATCCTTTATCCATCACAATTACACCCTTATTGTATTATCAGGGCAGCATTCCATCTTTTCTAAATGCTACTAGTTTTAGACTCCTTTGAGTTCATTCAGGCTATACTGATCTTTCTATAACTTTTGATAAACCATTATCTCTTCTTGTCTTCATGGGTTTAATCCCGAGGACTTATCCATTCTCATTACGTTCTCACTCGCCTTTTCTTATCCTTACTCCTATCTTCCTAAAACCATGTCGCTCTACCATACTTTATCTTGCAACCTACACATATCCATTTATACTATTTTCAACCTTTCTTCAACTTGCTTGCACCATGGATTTACTTATGTTATTCTGGAATATCAAGCGAGAAGTCACATAGTCTCTGTCTCCTCTATACTCTTTTAACTACACCTCTCGATACATAGAAATCATAGGCTGGAAGATATGCCACTAACGATGCCGCTATCATTCCTGGATATTGAATCCCCGTGCTTATAACCTTCTATCCGAAGTATGGATTATTCACAACTTTTTGCATTTTAGTACATTGTACGTTGCTCACTTTTACCTTACTTACTTAAAATCTCGTATCATATCTTCTATCTCTTTCATAACCTCCCTTCCACCTAGGTGTAATTCACGTCTATAACTTGAAGCTCTCTTATAATACTCACACCTCAGGTACATACACAATCCGGTGGGAGCTTTGTACCGACTTCTTATGAGGCTGGTATTCTTCTAATTGGTTTCCTTGTCGAGCCATTATAGATTATGGTTGTTGTGGTATTTCTCTTGAACATCTGATATTAAGAGTGATTCTGTCATGTCCTCAAGCACAACTTCTAAAAATTTTCTAGGTTCAATAATCAGACTCCTGATTTACTTCGTTGATGTAACTCTTTAGTTTCCTCCTTCTTCTGATCAACCTTTATGTAGACTTAAGCTACCTCCCGATCTGCGGTTCATGGTATTAGTTATTATATTTAGCCTTTCACGAGCGCTGAGGAATACCCATGATACAATCTTTTAATAATTCAATCTTTCGTCTATGACCTGGGCCCAATTCTTTCTTTTAACTTATACCGGAATCTTCTACGGCTGCATATGTTGCATGTATAAAACATCAAACTCTTAAGTGCGGTCAAAACATAACTAACTCAGGATCGTGTATCGAATAATTCTTTTTGTTCCATATCAGCTTTCTTCAAACATAAGGAATTACTTTTCCTGGTCTTTTTTTTTACGTGCATGCTTAGCTTATCTTGGTGCCCATGCATTTTGGAATTTCCATACAACTCATATGATCTTGAATATCATTTCTTATTTTACTTCCCGTTCATTAGCCACGGTAGATGCCATTTTCCTTTGGAATGCTTACAATGTTATTGCGAGATTGTTGTTACACGACCATTTCCTCTTTAGGTCGTTGTGCTTAGATTGAAGCCTTCTTTCTTATCTCATCAGCTAGTATTTCGTTATAGTAATTAGGAAGAACCCTTGACTCTCGTAAAGCAATGACCTTATTATAGACCTTTTTGATGTCCTTACTTGCCTATAATCATCTATAGTTGCTTGCTTTCATGCCCTTGTGCTTGTATGGTTGCTTTTGAACTGATATTTTGACTGACTTTCCAGTGGCACTTTCTTTTATCTCTGTGACACTCATACGGTACCTTTAACTACCCGACTCTTGTTTTAATATATCTCAAGTATTATAATGATATTCTTCGAAGCTGAATTCTCCATGTTGGTTTCTACTATGTTTATCTTACACGATCTGATGACTCGTCTGTAACCTCCTATTTAGTCATAACTGGGACCTTTCTAACTAATTACTAATTAGTCGTTGGCCCATTCTCATATCAATATTCCCCATAATCTTTCTAGAGTTATTTTCTTTGTCTTAACTTACGTCTCACACTGGCTCCTTATTTATTAATAACAGTACGGGCAGGAACCTTTACTTCCTCTCCTTGACGTCGTGCTTGCACAATATTCTTGAATCGTAGTGTACCTGTAAGATTTGGATAAGTGTCATCTCATTCATCTTTCATTTATCGCATTCTTCCTTTACCATTCTATGGTCACTAGAACCACTTAATTCTGACTTAATGTCACATAACTCCATATTCCCCCCTTTGGAGGTGTACTAAAAGCTGAAGCCACGAGAATCTACCTATAGATGTTTTACCTCTTCATCTTTGGCATCGTTTCTCAACATCAATGATCCTTACTCGCCTTGCGGCAATTCTTCTGTACTAAGGATGACAAATTTCCTTACTCGCGAGGGTGAAACTTAGCGTAACAGGCACATACAGTCTCTTAAGCTTAACTTTGCTCACATTGCTTGCTTTAGGGAAGCGTCTCCCTGAATGACCATTCTCTGAACTATTATCGCCGGAACGCGATCTGAAATTCTCATGATGCCGATCGTTATCAAATCACTCAATCCCTAATTCATATTTAGTTTATCTGGTTTACCAGTCCATACTGATTTTTGTTACTCTGGGGATTAACTCTCCCCTCTGGTAGTCGCGTTGGAGTCACAAACTTATTTCTCGAAATGAGGGTATAACCTTATGGCCTATATTCTTTCGTTGTCTTGAGGCCCATCACCTTTCGTCTCTTCCTTAATTTGACTATAGGTTCCGTAACACTCTACCATTTTCATCCACATATCACACCTTATTCATAATGCTTCCTTATTTCTATTCTCATCACTCTGCTAATATTTCTGCATATCCCTTTTCTTGTGAAAACTTCAATACGACATTCTTTCGCTTTTAGCTCCCCTTTTCCCATTCACTAGCTCTTTCAATTGCCTAACATTCCTTCTTTACTGGGGCGGGAGCCATACTAAAGTAATATTCATTTCTTCAAGGCTTCCAATGCTCATATCTAGCTTTAATATTTTAGGGTGCACCATCTAGGTGTCTCACGAGGGGATCTACTAGCATACTTGCAATGTCCTTCGGAAATGTCGATTAACACAAACAATTCACTCGCCATTTTGGTTTACTCTAACCCCAACCAGGTCCTCCTTAAACTACACATGTCAGACCCCATATGGCATAACTGGGATGGGTATGGCCAGTTGTACATACCTCTGTTACTGTTGAGGGTAACTTTTAATGCTTATATTTTTCTGCCGGAACTGCAATACCGATAATCGTCATTAACTGGACGCCTCGTATCCTTTTTCACCTTGCTTCTTTTACTTCTTAAAAGTATTGCCTTTCTCCATAAAGGTGGATAAATATTCTTGCCTTAATGTTCCTTATCAAGAGGCTTATACCTTTCAGTACACCCATGATTTGCTAAAAACCTCACATTTACTAATCATAAGAAAGATGCAAAATCGAATTCCTCTAATTCAACACTTCCACAGTTATATCTCTTATCGATCATCTTTCTGAACGTAGGCATTGTCTTATTACGAATAAAATAGAAGTTCAAAATTAGAATTCTTATAAGTGAGCTCTACCACACGATCTAGAGTAAGAAGAAAGAGTGACAGTCATAAATGCCATGTAGCCTCCTGCTTATAAGTGTGGTGCACGACACACCCATAAACAAGACTCTACTAGACACGGCTTGTAGACTCCCTAGGACAGAACTGCTCTGATACCACTTTTGTCACGACCCAAACCGATGGGCCGCGATGGGCACCCGGTAGCTTACTCGACCGAGTATCAAAATAACGTATCTTTGTTATTACATCATCATATACACGTGACATACGGACCTAATAGGCCAATATAATCATTTATAAACTCAAAACATATGGCGACAAGGCCATACAATCTTTCATGTATACGACATATGTCTACAAGCCTCTAAGAGTACATAAATGTCATAAAGATCGGGATAGAGTCTCGCCATACCAAACAATACACGTCTAAATCATACTAACCAAACAAGTAACTCCGAAGCAAATGGAGCGCACCAACATCTTCCGCTGAGCTGATAGCCTACTTGGAGGACTCTCAACCTGTCTATCGGGACCTGCGGGCATGAAACGCAGCGTCCCCCGGCATAAGGGACGTCAGTACAAATAAAGTACTGAGTATATAAGGCAGGAAAGCATAAATAAGAACAGTAATATAAAGAGAGATAGAGGAGCTACAACCTGTAACATCTGAGTACCTCTGGGGACTA
>MU756998.1:117868-129991 GCA_026770625.1 Nicotiana glauca
ATTTTTAAACCTAAAAATACTACTTTAAAACAGAAATTAAAAGACAACCCTAATTAGACTAATAGCAAACAAAAATCAATTAAAAATATGATAAAAACATAAAGAAACAAACACATGCAAAAAATAAAAGAAACAGAAATAAAGAAGAGGAAAAGAACTTATCTATGGTTTCTTCTAATTGACTTATTTCGATCACTTTTGAGCAGTTCTTGCTTGAATCCTTTAGGATTCATGATCCGTAACATACCCAATGGTGTGTTTTCTAAAAGAAAACACCTATTAGGTGTGTTAAGGTCATGAATCCCTAAAGATTGACCGGAGATTCTTGACCAGAAAACTTGAATTTAAAATTTGAGAATTTCTGGTGGGTTTTGAGACAAGTGGATATGGGGAATGGGTAGTTGATATTCAGGCATGTCTATGGTGTGAATTAGGGGTTATTTGGATGAAGTGTTGTTCGCCGGAGATAGGGTTCCGACAAGACAAAATTGGATATTCGACAAAATGTATTGATATTCGAAGGAAAACAAGTAGAGGGGCAGAAAGAGGAGTTCGTGGCGAACCAACACTGTAATTTTGGGGGTCATTGGCGATAGTGATATTTCCCGCCGGCAAGGGTTCCAGCGGGGTCTGTGGAACAGGGCGGCTGGGAAGATGATGAAGTGATTATAACATTTTAGTTTCCGGTTTTTTGTATCAATACATATTACAAATCATTAATTGATCACAACTATTGGATCAAACAATTTTGACGGTTCAGATTCACTTGGCATTCAAATGGCGTTGTTTGGTTTATGAAAGATCAGGTCATGACCGTTGGATCATGGGTGATCAAGGCCTGAGATTAAAAGATTCAAACGGCGTCGTTTGGTTATATACTAGTGGGCAGACCCGATCAAGGGGTTTGGGCTTGGGCGTGTAGCACTAATTTGGGCTTGGGCAAATGGCCCAATTTATTTAACAGCCCTTTTCCTTCCTCCTATCTTTTATTTACTTTTCTTGTTTTTTTTACTCATTTTGTATTTTCAATTTGTATTTATTTTTGTTTATTTGTATTTTTTTTTGTATTTTCCAGCTTATATATTTTATATCAAATTTATTTTCTGATTTTATAAAATTGAAAAATTAAACTAACAATTAAACTAATTAGACCCTAAAACCATTTAATCAATAATTTGTAGCAATTTCCAATTAAAACAAAAAATGCTATTTTTGATTTTTCCTTAAATTGTTTCGAAATGAATTAATAATAAAATTGTGAAATTAAAAATCCTAATGCACATGCATATTTTTTGTATTTTTAATATGAATTACTATGCAACTAATTAACAAATATCAACAAAATTGTAAAAATCAAGAAAATCATTTTGTTTGGATTTTTTAGGAATAATTTGCTTAGGGCAAAAATCACTTGCTCACAGCTACCCCTCTTTGCTCGGAAACACGAAGAGTTTTCGTGCAAAGACAAGTGAGCGGAATTGAGAGATTTTTGCCCATTTGCATACTCCATGTGAAGCATTTTTGAAGAGCTGACCGCACCCTACTTCAGAGGTTGCCTACATATCCTGGGCTAAACAGGAATCAGGTCAGTGTAGTTCAGGAGTGTCTGGTGGTTGGGACTACCAGGAGTAGTGATTTCACTGTTGTTGCTGCTGTTACTGCTTGCTGATCCCCTTATTACACCATGTAAAGATAAAAAGAAGCTAGTCTAAACTATGCTCTATGAGTTACAAGAAATCCTATCTATGCCTTCAAACTTGCTGCCTTGAACTTGTATCTTGTGTTCTTCTCACGGAATTCTTACTGTTGCCTTGGCGATGTTTTGCCATTCCTCCTGATGTTGCTTGATTACTATAATTTGAAATATGTGTCCATTCTTCAGGTGGACTCCTGCTTGCGATTGCTTGAAAAGGTATTCCCTTGTTCTTCAGGTGGGCTCCTGCTTACGATGCTTGAAAAGGTATTCCCTTGTTCTCGAGGTGGGCTCCTGATTGCGATGCTTGAAAATGTATTCCCTTGTTTTCCAGGTGGGCTCCTGATTGCGACAAAAATAGACAAACAAAAAAACTTTCTGCCCCAGTATGGTGACTGGGCATATCGTGTTATCAGATATTAACATTAAAAGCTAAAATTTGGATTGTACTTCCCTTATTTTCCAGGTGGGTGCCTGTTTTTTGCATTTGAAGAGATATTCCTTTTGTTCTTCAGGTGGGCTCCTGCTTGCTAAATTTGAAAAGATATTTCCTTTATTCTTCAGGTGGGCTCCTGCTTACTGTGTTTGAAAAGATATTCCCTTGTTCTTCAGGTGGGCTCCTGCTTGCTGAATTTGAAAAAATATTCCCTTGTTCTTGAGGTGGGCTCCTGCTTGCTGCGTTTGAAAATATATTCCCTTGTTTTCCAGGTGGGCTCCTGCTTGTTGACTTTTGAAAAATATTCCCTTATTCTCCAAGTGGGCTCCTGCTTGCAACAACCATACAAAACGAAGAAAATTTCTGCCCCAGTTTGATAACTGGGCGCGTTATGCTACTGAATGTTAACTCGAAAGATAAGACTTGCATTATACTTCCCTTATTCTTCAGGTGGGTGCCTGACTGCTGTGCTTGGAATGTATTCCCTTGTTCTTCAGGTGGGCTCCTGATTGCGATTCTTGAAATGTATTCCCTTGTTATCCAGGTGGGTGCCTGACTGCTTCACTTTGAAATGTATTCCCTAGTTATCCAGGTGGGCTCCTGATTGCGACAAAAATAGACAAACAAAGAAAATTTTCTGCCCCAGTTTGGTGGCTGGGCACAGGGATGAGTGTTAAACTGAATTATTTTACCAACTATTATAAGAATTTGAAAGCTAAGTCCTATTATCCAGGGAGGTCCTGACAACTCCTACCAATTACAAATCTAAACTATCTCTTCTAAAGATGTTACTTCCATTGTATTTATTATTAAAAGGTCTTAACTACTCCCCATTATCCAGGAGGGTCCTGACTTCCCCTCTATCTTGTGATCTAGACGAACCTTAAAACTATGTCCCATTATCCAGGAGGGTCCTGACAACTTCTATTACGACTTTCACTATATCTTGTTATTTAGATTGACCTTAAAACTACGCCTCATTATCCAGGAGGGTCCTGACAACTTCTATTGCGACTTCCACTATATCTTGTTATATAGATTGACCTTAAAACTACACCTCATTATCCAGGAGGGTCCTGAAAACTCTTAATTGAAACCTATTGCAAACTTTAGAACGTTTATGCTAAACTACGTTTCTCATGATTGTTTTGAAATTCAAACTAAATCCCATTTTTCAGGAGGGCCCTGACAACTCCTTACAATTACAAACCTAAATTATCTCTTCTAAAAGTATTATTCCAACTACATTTGTTATCAAAAAGGTCTTAAACTACTCCCATTATCCAGGAGGGTCCTGACAACTTCTAATTAAAATGTTGTTTTAACCTAAACTATATCTATTGCAAGTACGACTTCCACCACATCTTGTTATCTAGACTGATTTTAAAATCACGTCCCATTATCCAGGAGGGTCCTGAAAACTCCTATTACAACTTCCACTATATCTTGTTATTTAAGCTGACCCTAAAACTACGTCCCATTATCCAGGAGGGTCCTGAAAACTCTTAATTGAAACCTATCTTAAACACGCAAACTTTGGAATGAACTATATTCCTTTTTATGCCAAGTTATGTTTCTCATGATTGTTTTGACATTTAAACTAAGTTCCATTTTCCAGGAGGATCCTGAGAATTTCCAGTCATACCTGTTCGGGTCCTGCATTTCTTTACGGAGGATTTCTCCGAAACATCTGCCCCTGTTTCAATCAAAGAAAATCTTGTCAGTTTAAAATATGGTGGTTGGTTTGTGGCCTTGAACTTTGATGACGATTGCTCTTTCACTTCCCATGATAGCTGATTTACACTTGAATGTCTGGCCTGTTTACTGATTATCCATTTCTCTACCGTCCTTGTCACAGAAAATGGCCCTTCTCTGTTCAAACCCGCATCCCTTACGACCTGACATTTACCAATTCCTTGTTTTCATGAATCTCAAAGCACAACAATTGCCATCCCACTTAAAGTGTATGTTGCTCTTTCTTGACGGATCCCACTAACTCTGCCCTTAGGGTCCATTGTTCTTTCACTTGCCATGATAACTGACTCCCAATCGAGGTCTTTGTTTGTTTATTGACTAACCACTTTCTTTGTTCCTTTCGACATAGAAAATATCTATGATTCGTTCGCCACCCCCTCTATCTTTTTTGTATTGTTCCTGAGTTGATATGTACTAAACCCTTGTATTTCAAATGAATCTCCAAAGCATGTCAATTGCCACCCACTCAGTATGTTTGTTGTTTTTCTTGATTTAACAACTGGCCCCGACTTTGCTCCTTCACTTGTCATGATAACTGATTTCATTTAGAGACCTTAGTCGTTCCTTGACTAACCCCTTCCTTTGTCAGAATATACCTCCTCTCCGTTCGAACCCCATACTTCTATTTGTTATATTGCTCCCGAATTGACACTTGCCAACCTTTGTGTCGTACATGAACCCCAAACTATTTTCAGTGCACCTGTTGCTCTTTTCTGATTTAAACCACTGGCCTTGCCCTTGAAATCTATTGCTCCATTGCTAGCCATGATAACTTTGATTTCTTTTTGGAAGATTTCGATTGTTATTGATGTACCACTCTTTGTCAATCCTATCACGGGAAATTCTTTTGATCTGTTCACCCTCACCCTTCATCTGTTGTGTTGTTCGCATATCGAGCCTTTATATTTCCCAAGGATTCCCAAAGCATATTGACTGCCGGCAATCAAATCATGTCTGATGTTATTTCATGACTTATGACAATTTGATGTGCTGGCCAGATCCCATTTCGTGCAATTGGAAAGCTTGGTGACAGATTTTGAAGTCACTTGTTATGACCCGACAGACTCAAGAAGAGAGAGTAAAACAAGGTGGGACAAATAGAATGAAGAAAAATGGTAAGAGACGATTCCTAACAAGAAACCTACAGAGTAGAAAATCATCAAATGTAGATACCGACTCTAGCGACCTTGACATGTACTTGTAGCCCATTCTGTATAGCAAATCTGATGTTCAGCTCTTGTTGTACCTTTTGCCGTGAAACTAGTCTTCAATATTTCCCTTGCCCGATATGATCCATCATCCTTAGTCGACTTGTGGTGCCCTTAGGGTTTTCACCATCAAGCCTCTCTCATTTTGATTTTTCTCTCAACTCGCTATCGCCTTACGGTGCCCATGAGGGTTTTCACCAATAAGACTCTCTCGTTTTGATTTCTCTCGTTTTGGAATACCCGTGATGGTTCTCATCATTATGATTCTCTAATTCTTCATTTTTCTTTGTTTGGACTGGAGTGTTGCCCCCGATGTGATTCACCTTTGCTCGTTTGACTTGGCATTTCTTGAAGATTGATCGGAAGGTCTTTCTTTGGACCGTAATGTGGCTTTTGGATGGGTTTAGAAAGAAGGGTATAGAGGCTCAAAATATTTCAACGTGGGTTCAAAATTACAACTTTCAGAATCATATTTCTTGTAACAACCACAACTTCTGCCCCAGTTTCATTCTTGGGGATTCTTGGACTTTCCTTTTGTTGTGACTGAACCTCAGAGAGACTGCCTACGTACCCTTTCGGGATCAAGTCAAACATAGTTCAGGCAACTACATTTGTTGTTGTGATTTTTTCTTTCCTTCCATTCTGCTTTTCTTTTCTACTTTTCTTCTTCTTTTCTTTCTTTTTTCTTCTCTTTCTTTTCTTCTTTTTCTCTTTTCTTTTCTTTCTTTTCTGCTATTTTATTTTCTTTTTCTCTTTTGCACTTGTTTTTATCTTGTTTCACCACTTACTTCCCATTCAATCCTCGAGTTTTGTTGTTGATTCCCAAAGAGGGATACGAAAGAAAATATAATAAGGCTCAAAGGGATAACAAAGGATAAAGTGTTTGGATAGCAGAACAAAATGCCTTCGTCATTCCAATCTTCAAAATATACCAAGAACAAACTTCCTTTTGATTGATTCACATATTTGCCTTCTGTATTTGCCGATTCCTAACATCATTGGACGACAATCTCGGTACCACGAATGGCCCTTTTAGACTTGGGGCATTCTTGCCTTTGGCTTTAAACCGATGAGGCATGATGCATTTCCACAGTATTTCTTTATATTCTATTTTCCCCAGTTTCACTTGGTTGAGGCTTCAAAGTATTCCAGTATGTTTTTATTTCTTCCGAGTACCATTACATCTTCAACATTGTTTCATTGCTAAACTGACTTTTAAACCAGGCCGAGAATTATGTGCATGTCATGTCANGTTTAACTCTCAAGACAACATCCGGATTACAACCGTGAAATAACCCGAACCCTCAGAAATGAGACCAAAATAAGCCACCAAAACTCCACTCTGGGTGATCAAAAGATGGAGAATTTTCCCAGTTACCACGCCCAGCATTTTAGCCACTGAATTTCACATCAATATTGCCAAGACCATTATTGACTTTAATCAACACGTTCCCAAGATAAATCGCATGTTCCTTGCCATTGCCATTGACCACAATTACTCCTTCTTGAATCATTCTTTCTATTTCCCTTTTCAAAGATCGACAGTCTTCAATGCTATGTCCCTGGACATTAGAGTGGTACATACACCGAACAGTAGGGTCAAAGCCTTTCGAATTTGGGTCTGGAGTATATCCAAGGAGCGGCTTAATCAAGCCATCATGTTTTAACTTTTCAAACAAGCTTGTGTAGGATACCGATGGGCGTGAAATTATCCTTTCGCCTTTGTTTCCCTTCATGCCCCAGTTTTCTAGGATTGTTGGATACTTGAAAGTGTTTTGAAGACACACGAGAGTTTTGGGCTGCTGATGCCTGCTTCAAGGAGTGACTTGGTGATAGGACAAATGACCGTGTGTTATTTGGTAGATGGGGTGGCTTATGTGGAGTTTGGGGACGTTCACGGGGTCGATATTGCGGTTGGGAGCGTTTAGCAAGAACGACCACCGGACCTTGTCGTTGGCAAAGGTTATGACCTGATGGTTGGACAAAAGATCGGGTGTTGTTCGTGGGATTAGTTTGGGGTTGTTTTTGAGGTTGAACAGGTTTGGCAAGAACAATTATCGGACCTTGTTGTTGATGGGACTCAGCAATATCTTTTCTATCAATGGCAGGATCATCCCGAGCAACCTGCTTATTCCACTTGAGTCATAAATCCTTAAAGCTCTCCTTGGGTTTCTTTTCAGTCTGAGATAGAGAGGAGCAATTTGGGGCAATGTCTTTATTGTACTTAAAATGTCGCACAAAATATTGAGCCATGTCACCTAATGTAGGCCATTTGTCAACATTGTGACGATTATGCCATTCTAAAGCTGCCCCAGTCAAGCTCTTACTGAAGTATGCCATCAACAAATCATCTTTATCCCCGACACCTCTCATTTCATTGCAATAGACCTTCAGGTGAGTTACCGGATCTCCATTTCCATTGTACAAGTTAAATTTTGGCACTTTGAACCCCGCGGGCAGGCGAACGTCAAGGGACACAGACGATTCTTTGTAAGACATGTTACCCTGGTCTCCCATTCCTTGTATGTTCTTTAAGGATTGTTCTTTCGGCTTTATGGCTACTTCATCTTGCCCTACTTTCCTTGTGACCTTTTCATTTCCGTTATGAATCTTATCCCGAAGGCTCTTCCCGTATTCATTGTTAGGGGTAGTGGATATGACAGGAAACATTGGTGGTGGCGGGGGTGGTGCCTTCCCAGTCACCCAGGCTCGATACATATCTACCATGTGAAGTCTTAACATCCGCACCTCTTCACTCAACCCATTATCCCGTTCATCCACTTGTTGTCGGTTACCGGTACTAACCACTTCAATTCTATTGTTGTTTGCCATTGCCTTTTGTTGTCGAAAAGAATTACCACTTTGGAAACCACAAACCAACCACCTTTCTGGAATGACAACATGAAACCACCATGTTAGCGTAAAGGCATGGATTTTTCCTTTTCTTTCTTTGTTTTCCATTATTTTCTTTTCTTTTTTGCCTTTATGTGGCTTTTCTTTTTCTTTTTCTTTTGATTATGGTCGAATCTTATGTGGATTGCTCTACGTATCATGACCCCGCATGAATCAGACCGAGCGTAGTTCTTGCAAATTAATGCAAATTTCTTTTTTTTTTAAATTGTTTTTCTTGACGGGAAACTACAGAAGTGGACTCAGAATAACAAAACACAGACTCGATGATAAAAACTAGATCAAGAGTACATCAAAACTTCACATCCTGGGACCCGTGGGGCATCTCTCAGCATCGCCACAGGCTTCCGCAAGACTGAGAAGGTTTCAATGTCAATTGAGATTATTTTTAACAACAACTGGCCATGTAATGTCTTATTTTGACCAAGTGGCTATTTTTTGCAAAATTTTGTTTAAGAAACTACAAACTCGATGATTAAGAACACATCAAAATTTCTCATCCTAGGGCCCATGGGGCATTATTCAGCATCGCCACAGGCCAACACAAGACTGAGAAGGTTTTAATGTCAATTATGACTATTTTTATAAAATTGGCCATGTAATGGCTTATTTTGACAAAATGGCTATTTGTTTTTGCAAAATTTCGTTTAAGAAGCTACAAACTCAAAATTTCTCATCCTGGGGCCCGTGGGGCATCACTCAGCATCGCCACAGGCCAGCACAAGACTGAGAAAGTTTTAATGCCAATTGTGGCTATTTTAGCAAAAACCGGCCATGTAATGGCTTATTTGACAAAGTGGCTATATTTTTTTTTGTAAAAGTTGTTAAATGACCCGAACTTGATTTTGCGGATACGGCCTTTCAGCATTTCCGTAAGGGAGATTTCAAGGCTGTGCCCGCAAATTATTTAAGGTGACTCAAAGTGGCTATTCTTGCAAAAACGGCCTTCCGGCGTCCTTTTGAGGGACATTCGGCTTATTTTAAACAAGAATAACATCACCCGACTTATTTATAACAAAAATCAAAATTTTGATATTTTTTGGCTATTTTTGCCTATATATCTCACACGTGGTGAGAATCAAACTAGCGTAGTTCGGGCAAATTAACGAACTATTTTAAAACTAGACTCTTTTTTTTTTGCAAATAAAAAACTACTCAAATTTTTTTTTTTATTTTCATTTTTCATGGCAAGACAAACTTATTTTTCCCTTTCTATTTTTGAAACGACTCTTTTTTTTTATTTTTAACAAACAAGCAAACAACCTATTTTTCCAAGCTAAAATTAAGACACTTTTTATATTTTTTCTTTGCTTTTAGTAAAACAAACTATTAAAAACAAAACATTGGCATTTTTTTTTCATTTTTTTCTTTTCGGCAGAGTTTCGACAGTATTTGAGCATCGGTTTTTCTAAACTAAGCAATTAATTCTTTACACTGCTATTTTTCTTTTTTTTCTCTTTTCTCATTTTCGCAAAATTCTCGGCGTTCAAAAGCTGGTCAACATGCGGGCCCGAGACAAATAAATGTAACACGTAAAATGCATCATGGTGGTCGTTTCATAGCTGGGTACCTGTCCTAGACGGACCCAACCCCTGTGTTGAGTCCCCTAAGTCATACGTGATGCAAATAAACTTCCCTATTCTAAGTTCAAAACCTGGTTATGTGTTCTAGACTGTGTACCCGAGCGGACAATTCGAGTCGAGGAGGGGGCTATGTACCGGGGACCCGCAGGATCGTCCGGCTTAGTAACTTGTCCGGCCTCTTTCTTATTTCAAGGTGTTGATACTAACAGAATAGGGAGTCTCAACCAGTGAGCACATCCCCGGAGGTGAGAAGAGAAGGGTTTCGGCACAGTTTATATCAAAGTGGTAAAAAGCAACATTTTGAACATTAGGCATGGAACATGTAGGAAAATCAGATAAAGCCAAACACAACAATTATTCTAAGCTCGAATTCTGAACCCTAAACCGAAGTTCTGGGTCCTTTTCCCCAGCAGAGTCGCCAGAGCTGTCACACCTCCTTTTTCCGAAGCTTTTACGGCTTTTACTACACCTCGGGTAAGGGATATAATAAATAAAGGAGTTTTTTCCACTTTAAGGACAATCGAAACGGGATTTATTTTTATTTAAGATTCAGAGTCGCCACTTGGGAAATTTATGGTGTCCCAAGTCATTAGTTTGAATCCCGAATCGAGAAAGGGTTTGACTCTATTTAACAGTCGCGAACCAGAAATCCGGGTAAGGAATTCTGTTAACCCGGGAGAAGGTGTTAGGCACTCCCGAGTTCCGTGGTTCTAGCACGGTCGCTCAACTGCTATATTTGGCTAAATTTGATTTTTATACATGTTACCCTACTTGTGCAATTATAGAATTAATTACCGCTTTTTGTCAATTATTTTATTTAAGAAAGTGAACGTCGTTTAAGAACATGTCTTCGGATCACGTCACATGAAATGCACCCAGATCCTCGACACTTTCTTATTCAACATTTTCGGATTTGGATTTGGGTTGCATGAAATGCACACCCATATTAGGAAGGTAAGATTATTAAAAAATCGCGCCTAAAGCGTCTAACGTATTGTTATTGTGACGACCCGGCCCGTCGTCACGTGAGTTACCACCCCGGTTTCCCCTTATTTTGTTGATTCACGTTTCAATATCAGTATTAGAGTCGATCAGGTGTATTTGAATTGGTTTTGGTAAAAAATAAGGCACATAGCCTCTTAGAAGGAAGCTTATTTTGGAAAAGTCAACCGAAAGTTGACTTGTGAGTTAGAGGGCTCGGAAGTGATTTCTGGTGGTTCGGTTAGCTTCGGGGGATGATTTGTAACTTATGAGTGCGGTTGGAATTGAATTTGGAGGTCCGGTGTGGAAATAGGCTTGAATTTGCGAAGTTGGAATTTTGGCGAAATCCGGTTGATAGGTGAGATTTTGATCCGTGAGTCGGAATGGAATTTTGAGAGTTGCAGTAGATCCGTTAGGTGATTTTGGATATGTCTGCAAATTTTTAGGTCATTCGGACGTCGTTTAGTCGGATTTTTGATCGAATGTTAGTTTCGGAAGTTATAGTTGAAACTTAGGCTTGAATGCATCATGATTTGATGATTTTTGTGTTAAAGGTCATGTTTTTATGATTGAAACAAGTTCGTATCATGTTTTGGAGTAGGTTGGTGGTTTTGGTTGGGGTCCCAGGGGCCTCGGGGTGAATTCGGGGGTTCAAACGGATCATTTTTGGTTGGCTAGGAGATCAGATTTGCTGTCATAAGTGTTACAGGTTTTAAGGCATCGCGTTCGCGTGGTGGTTGACGCGAATGCGTAGAGGAAATTGGATGTCTAGGAGTTTGGCCTTCACATTCGCTAAGGTGTTGATGCGAACGCGTAGTGGAGGAAGCTGGATGATCGCGTTCGCGATAGGTGTTGCGCGTTCGCGAAGAAGGAATTTGGGACCAGTGATTTTTGTTGTACGCATTCGTGTGAGGTGAGGTCGCGTTCGCGTGGGTTCTGGTCTTTGGGCATCGCGATCACGAGTGGCACGTCGCGTTCGCGTAAGAGAAATTTGGAAATTTAAAATAATGCTCATCGCGTTCGCGTGGGCGGACAGAAGGATTTTATAACATAACCTCCGCGAGCAAAATCATTTTCCACCATTGTTGAACACATTTTGGCGCTATTGGACGAGAGAGTAAGAGGATTTCAACTAGGTTTCGATTGGAGGTAAGTTTTATGAGCTAGTTATGTGATTTTATTGAAGAATCATCATCTAAATCTCTGAAAAATTGGGTGGAAATTGGAGAATTTAAGGCTTCGTTTATGGTATTGAAAATTTTGAATTTGAAGGGGCTATTGGACTCCGATTTTGATAAATTTTAAATGTGCGGACTCGTGGCGAGACGAGAATTCCGAAAATGTGAATTTCGTAATTTTTTGAGAAGTGGGCCTGAGGCTCGAGTTTTGCCAACTTTGTGTTTTGGGTGTTTTTCGAGTTCTTTCGATTGGGTTATGCTACATTAGCCTATTTTGATGTATTCCTTGTGGTTTTGATCAGATTTGGCACCCGTGGAGGTTGATTCAAGAGGGAAAGTCTTAGCGGACTAGTCTCGTGGCCGGTTCGAGGTGAGTAAT